>QVAJ01000030.1:3780057-3837307 GCA_003546035.1 Mixornis gularis | reverse complement strand
CTATTTTGCCACTTTTTCCTCTCTATTGCAAATGAAAATGAAAAATAACAGAACAGGGGTAAAAAACCCTTCAAATCCTGATGTTTATAGAATAATATCTTAAATTTACATTTCTGAGGGGAAGAAATGAAAAAACSCAACACCAACCATAAATATAAACCAAATTCTAGCCCCTATCCCAAAWTCTTCTATGGCAATACTGATGCAAGTATTTCTTACAAATGAGAATGACATAAAACTATTGTATAAACAGGCATAGAAATCTTCCAAATAAATTTTTTTGTTTGGTTGGGTTTTTTTACAAATCAGTATGAGGATGAATACATAAATGCAACAATCTAAGAAGTTCATCAACAATATTCCTGAATCAGTTCTGAAAGTTGAGATCATACCAGGAGATACTTTATGTTCAAACTAAATTATAAGCCTTTAACCCCAGTTTCATCTCCARTGGAGTTTCCAGGGATTATAAAATAACAACAGCAGGACTCAAAAGAGTTTTTTAAGGAAAACTGCAGGGTGGAACTTGGCATTACATTATTATGCATATTTTTACTTTGAACCAAGTTTGATCAACTCTGTTGAAATTCTTTTCGTGTCATAGTAAAGAAAACATTTTAAAGCATGAAAAAACAGCAGAACACACTTATAAACCACGTTAGAGAAATGCTAACATGACTTTTTGTGGTGTCTTTTGCTGTCACAGGTTTTCCTGAGTGACTAAAGGGTATAGACATGTAATAGACAGTGTTAGTTTAGCAGGAGAAAACAACCAACAGTGGTTTACAATGCCTGAACTTCTGTACATTATTTTTAAATTTTTTTTTCTTTTCTTTCAAAATAACTCCAGTAACAGTCTTGAAGCTCTGTTCTAGAGCTGCAGGCCTTTAAGGAGGAGAAAAAAAAAAATCCCAACGTGACACAATTTTGCTGCTCGGATAAAGAGTAGAATATCTTCTGTCGTGAGGAAAGTGTTGTTCTTCCAGAATCCTATTTATAAAGTCATAGCTGTACGTTGCCTGTCATTTGTGCCATAGCACTGATAGGGATACTATGGCAACAGCAATGCAAAGAACAGGAGCAAGAGGCACTTCCTAGCAAGCAAAGGCATTTATGAAATCCCAGTGCTCCAGCCTGGAACACTGAGGAAACACAAAAGTACAGAAGGCTGAATAGAGCAGCCCAAGTCTGAAGGACCTTTCGTGGGTTCCAGCACTTGCTCACACTTTTTAAGGCGGTTAAAAAAAAAAAAAAAATTAAAAAAAAAAATTAAGAACAAATCAAATTGTTTAACAGAAGGTTACATGAAGCTTGCCAAGCCATTTTCCCAGCTTTCAAGAGACAGCAGTGCTGTCTGTGCTGTTGACTTCCCAGTTAGGAAGGCAAATGGCCCAGATGGACAAGATGGAGGGGAGGAAGGGAAAAAGAATTTTAAACTTGCTTTTCTTCATCTGGCTGTCTACGCACTCAAATATACCTGCATTTTTACTCCAATACACCAAATATTAATGGTGTCATTTAAATATTAGCACTGCTCATTATCATCTTCATTTAGCAGCTGTCAAATCATACCTTGAAAAGTAGAGAGAATATAAAAACTGTAGCCACCTAATGGAGCAGGATGTGAAGGTAGAAAACCTAAATCTGTTCTTTATACACAAGGCTCCATCTGGTCCCACCTGAGTGAGAATTCCTTTACCTTATCRCAGAATTTGTTATTTCTTCCTTAAGAGGACCTCAGAAAAGTAGTAAAGGGGGTAGGAGAGTTCAGGTGTCCACTTCAGATTGGAAAACCCAACACCATTCCTTGACACTTGGATTCAGATTTGAATCAAGAGCAGAACAAACAAGCTGTGGTGATATTTTGTAAYTGCCATATCAAGCTCAAAGAAAATGGTATCATTTTTAAAAATGAGGGTTATTGAAGTCCAAAGCTACATCAATATCCAATTATTAAAATCATAGTAGAGAAGAACCCTGAAAATATCACTCCCATTCTTATCTTTATATTCCCGAACCTATTTTAATTACTTGGGCAAATTTAGCTAGCACACCACAGTTTTTCAATATCATATCCTTTTTCATTTGCTGCTAATCCACTGTGGGCTCCTTAAACAGGAGTATTTAAATCCCTGTATTAAAATGGTGTTTCTCAGAGCAAAAGATCCCCACAACACAGCTCCRTCTGTCAGTCARTGCCAYRATTATTACGTTATTCCACTGACGARYGAGATATTTTGCAGTTCTTCCACCTCGCTGGGGCTCCCTCCAAAGTGCCCACTGATAATCAGGCAGCTCTGCACAGGTTTTCAATTCTTGGACCATGCTGATACAGATTTCAGCATTATCCCAAAGYGGGAACTTTTTGATGATGTAAGTTTTTAGTGTTTGGGGTTTTGGGTGTTGGATTGGGAGTTTTTTTTGTTTGCCATAAGCCACTGGCCTGGYTGCACACAGCGAGGTCTCCCCTTTGCCACCACACAGCCCAGGTGTCATTTAAGGAACTGGCTGGGTTTGGGGGGACTGATTTTTAGAAAGGTTCAGAATTTACAGGTATTTTACAGGTTTTGATGACAATAGGAAACACCACAAAGCTGTTGTCTGACAGAAATCCCCCTCATTTTTTTTTTTAAGGCACAAATGTCACTAGCCCACCTGAACTCGCTGTCATGCTCCAGAGTGTTTCAAACATAAATTATTTGCAGCCATCAGTATTTATCCACAGGATCCACTCCCTACACGGGATATTTCATTATCATATTCAAAGAAAAAGACCTACCTCAAAGAGAAACAGACAATTTGTTACATTATCAGGGCTTTCAAATTCATTCCCTCATATGATTTTACTCTAAATCCACTAAGGGACTGATTCATTCTTTGATCTATTTTTTATGAGCTTGATGGTACTGACTTCAATGAGGTTTCTTTAATTTGATTTTTCTCCAGTGATGAACAAAATGAAACTGGAAATTCTTATCACCAGGAGAAAACATCACCCCACATCCATTTAAGTCAAAAAAGAATTAAGTAAGTGAGAGGCACAGCTTGCTTAGAGTTCCATGCTCTCCTCATTCAGGGACTTCACTTCTTTAAAAATAGAGTCTTTTTAGTTTTTTTTATTACTTCTCCATCATAGGGGGTAAGAAATGGTCTTCACTTGAGGGAATAAAAAGTTAATGGCCAAAACACAGGTTCTTTAAGCCACATGAAGGAGCAGCCAAGGTGTGCAAAACAAGAAATGGATAAATTCTTAGACAGAATTCTTCATTCCTGATAGTAATCTGCAACTAATAGGAAGAGTGTTGATTAAAACTTGTATCAAAATGCTGGAAACAGTGAACGGAATTATAAATACACAACAGGCAGTGAGCATGCTGAACAAATTAAACTCAATCACACTGATATATGGCATAACGAGTAATTTATTTTAATTGTTGCAAATTAATCCCTTTAAAGCTGAAGTCCCTCTTTTACTAGAAGAGTAAGTACAGTCCACATTTGGGAAAATGCATCTAGCAGCCACCCAGGAAATACTTTAAAAATATCCCGTAACTTATTTCAGAGACCTGTGAGAATATGCAGTGTCAAATTTATTTATATACCAGTGACACTAGGAAATGGTCCTGCTTTTAGCAGTGGAACATTTTTGCATTGGAGCTGCATAAAAGCTAAAGGTTGAGAACAGAAATCTTGGAAAAAAAGCTGAAGATCTCTCTGATGGCTATTTTTATTTTCTTAGAAAGAAACAGTGGGATGCCTGAACAAATGGGGGGGGAGGGGGAGTTAAAAACATCCGAAAAATCAAACCAAACCCCCTACAAAGCTGCAGACCACTACAACTCCGAAGTGAATACAACATGGCTCTGCAAATTCAAATATATGTTCATTATAATTCAATTACTGACTTGTAGAAACATCACGAAAAATTGAGTTGTTAATGGTATGATTCATAATATCATTTTCTTTGCATTTTATTTGTGTGTTTGTACTACATGAATACATTTTACCAATCAAGTGGAAATTGCTCTGGTTTTAGTATTTGAAAATCTGTTCATGCCTCAAATCTGAAAATTAAATCTCTGCTAAAACAAACAAAAGGCAAATCATCTATGAACCACTGGCAAGAGAATATGGGACCACAATAAGGAACTATGTGGAACCACATWTGTGGCTGTTGGATGAACTCCAACGTAAAACACATTTTTATTTGTTTAAAAACGGAAGTCAATCTGATTTCAGTCATTTGTGTCAAATCCTTTGGAATGGCAATTGTCAAGATCACCTGTTTAATACATATTGCATTTCGTTTTACTGCCTTGCTGCCAGTTAATAATWTTCATTTCTCACAGGTAAAATCCACATTTCAGAGTGTCTACTGAACAGTTCCAGTAGCTCTGAATCAGGGCAGGGATGCCGTTATATTGGTAATATTGTGTTATATTGCCCTGCTTATTCCAAACACAATTCTGCAAAGAACCTAGGCATACACATTCCATGAATTCCAGAGGAGCAGGAATCAGTCACCTTCTTTCAACCCCTTGAGTTCCACACACAGAGATGAGGAAACCACAGTAATTTACTTCTTATTTAACTATTTTTCTCTCTGTCTCTCTTTTTTTTTTTTTAAAGTTATGACTTAAAAGGAAAAGAAAATATTCTGTTTGTATTCTGTAATTCTTGCTCAACACAGGATATCTGGAATTTTCCACTAGTTGCACCCAATTCCTGAAGGAGAAAAAAGTTGTCCTGGGTGCCAGAATACATATATTGGAAAGGAGGTTCAAACTTTGCTATTTTCATCAGTTTCTTTTTGCTTTAGCAGAACATATTGAAAAAAATAATTAGTTTTTTTTTTATTCAGTCGCAGCAGAGATGCTCATTTTCATATGGGATTTTTTGTTCTTCTTAAAGATATCTTGAATGCAAATTAGAATCAAACTATAAGGTACTAGTCAAGAGCTTAAAATATCAAATACACCATAAATTGCATATTCTATACCTTACACCTATCTCACCAATTAACAGCCTAATCACCACGTCTGCCCAAAGCCATYACAGGCAACATATGGATACCATACAGGAGAACACATCTTTAGAAATCATAAACTCAGCTCTGGAAGCACCAAGAGTACCATGAACTTGAGAACTAATTGCACATCTTGGACAGAATTTTCTCATCATTTATGGATGGGCCCCTGAGCAGGGAAGCAATCAACACATTTTTTAGCTAACTGGCCCTATCTAAACATACCACATGAATAAAACATGGCAGTGTGCAAGAGAAAACTCCTAGCAGAAGGTGATTGGAGAGCAAGGCTTTTCCAAGGACAGAACAACATCAGAATTTGGGGTTTATGTGAGAGTTTTCGGTTATGTCAGAATACAAACCAAAAGCAGATGATGAGCAACTGCCTCTCCCCTTCCTACCCTGGGGCAAGATGGCTCTGCCCCACCTGCCCTGTCGTGGTCAGGGGATTCTCACTCCCTCCATGACCCTCAGGTAGGAAAAACATTTATTTTTTTTGTTCCAAGAACACAAATACAAATCATCATCTTTAGCCAGGGAATCCTTGTGATAGGAATTGCTGCCTGCCTCAGTTAGTGGCCTGATAACAAAATAACAATAAATACTTTTTAAAATAACAAAAATACTTCTTTAATTTTATTGGTTTGCATTCACAAAATTGTAAAGCCTTTTCCTCTGTTATCTTAAAAACCAAAATGACACCAGAACATTTCATTGTTCTGGTGAAACAACTCCCATCCTGACAGATCCCCAAACTGTTGCAGAGACTGCAAACACATGGATTGCTTCTCAAAGCAAATTCTGTGCCAGAGAGAATTCTACACTGAAGTGATTCTGGAAAGGGGATTGAAAACTAAATCATCCCAGGGAGATGATGCAGCAGAGCTATTTTGATTTAGGAGAAAGCAGCTACCAAAAACTACTCAAACTACTTGCACAAAAAAGTAAGAAGAGTCACAAAATTGGATGAAACAGAATTATAAGAGTACTTTAAAATGTGTTACAGCAATTTGATGTGCAGGGCCCAATTCTTTAAATTTTGCTTTACCATAATAAATATGGTTTAAGAAGTGGAGGTTCTGGTCAACAATTAAATTGATTCAAAGCCCACTGAAACCAGTGTTGTCTTCTCCAGGTTTTAGAGTTTGCTGGAACTATAGTTCTGGAAATAAAATTCCTTAGCTTAAGCAAAAAGTTAAGTTGCCTACGCACCTCAACAACAGAGCTTTATTAAATATTTTCATAGACTGCTATGTGTCAGCATTAACTGCTTAATTTTAGATTGTATTACAAAGGTCAGGCCATGCTCTTGAAGCCTGCCATGGTAAAACTGTTGCTTAACAAGCTCAGAAAACCTGATTTTTAACATTTTGCCCAGAGCCATAAAGTTCATGAAGACACTGCAGCTCCTTCATAGACTGTACTCAAATAGTGGGAAATGTGTTTTTTTTTATTTTTATCCCTGCCTCTTCACTGAATCCTGCCAGCAATTAAGCTTCTGCAAGGTGGACAAAACATTTCTGGCTAGAAATTTGTATTTCCATTGACTCAGTGCAGCCAGCTTACTGTCAGTGGCCTCCAGACACAAGTGGTGTGCAGAGACCCAGGCTTGTAATGGAGAACAGAGAAGTTTGGAATAGTTGGGATGCTATTTCCCATTTGTTGCAGCAGCCCTCTTATTAGAGGGTAAAAATGAGCCGAGGCACAAACTTTTTGTTTATCGCAGCATTAAAACAGTCTTGATTTATTCATCTTCACAGCTTAGTCATCTTAACTCCAATTATTCACTGACTCTGGCTGCAGCAAGCTCCTACTGTAGGTTTCCTTTGCGGCCTCTGACTGGTGGTTATTTCCTGCTGAATTCTGACTGCAGGGATTAGTGTGCAGACTGTGACTGCATGTTTTTACCCAGCTAGACTGTGACTGCAGGGATCAGTGTGCAGACTGTGACTGCAGGTTTTTACCCAGCTAGACTGTGACTGCAGGGATCAGTGTGCAGACTGTGACTGCAGGTTTTTACCCAGCTAGACTGTGACTGCAGGCTTTTGTCCAGCTAGACTGTGACTGCAGGTTTATACCCAGCTAGACTGTGGCTGCAGGGATTAGTGTGCAGACTGTGACTGCAGGCTTTTATCCAGCTAGACTGTGACTGCAGGGATTAGTGGGCAGACTGTGACTGCAGGCTTTTATCCAGCTAGACTGTGGCTGCAGGTTTATACCCAGCTAGACTGTGGCTACAGGTTTATACCCAGCTGGACTGTGACTGCAGGTTCCAGCAACAGGCTCTGACTGCAGACCCAGGCTGACTTCACAGCAGTGATTCTCTCTCCCCAGGATCCTGCTTCATGATTTTTCTCCTTCACACTTCTCAAAGTTCCTCCTCCATAATGATCCTCCCCTCACCACCTCACCCCCTCTTTTATCGCACTCATCCTAATTGGATTCAGCTGTGACTCATCAGGGGCGAGGCTGCATTGGTTAATCCCAATTGGATTCAGCTGTTACTTATCAGGGGTGAGGTCACCCGCATTCCCTTCTTCTACACCCACCCATTCTCCTTCTTCTGAAATAGTTCAACAGGATAAACAGCTTCAAAAGGTATAACTAATAACGAGAGCCGTGTGCATCTCTATATCCGAGTCCTGTAGGTCACCATACTCATGGAAAAGCTTTTAAATGTCCTGTTGAAGCACATTTTCCCACCCACTATCATGAGGCCTTGATGCATTCTATCATTACTGGTGCGCTACACAGAACATTCTTCAAGAAAGTCACATATTAGCTCTTGAAAGCAGAAATTACATGAGGAGGAAATTAAAGGAGTTGTGTGAACGATGATTCAAGTTTCAAGTAGATATATAGATATATATATATATCCTTCTTCCTTTCTTTTGTGTAAAAGTCATGTTCCTACTCCACAAACCCAAGTGAAAAAACTAATTTTGCTATAAATGAGTAACTTCTGGAGTAACTTCTCCACTTGATAACTTATGATTCAGCTGTAAGTCAGAAAGGGGTACAAAAAACCCCCACAAAATACAAACCAATCTATTAGCTGAAAAAAATACAACACAGAGAACTTTTGGATAACATGACATTGTATAAAATATTGTATCATTTGTAAGTTTTATCATGCTTCACATTTTGGTTACTTTGCCTGTTTCAAGAAACTAAAACTGACCAAAGATATTTTGATTATTTCTGGAAATTAGACATTTGTATTAAGGTTGTAATAGAAATGTCATGCAAACACAACTGATAGACGGTTCTTTTACATCAGCTAATTATGCCTCCAAATCCAAGACCTGCCAAGAAAATTGATGTTTTCCTTTCTGCGCAGAGGTTGTTTTGAATCTCTTAAACAAGATCAACACAAGTGGCACAAGGACATAATTATATGTTGTCTCACAAGATGGAAGAACAACAGTGACAAGATTAACTGCTCCATCAATTACTGGGATAAGGAGCAGAAATATTGATTTGTGATTAAATGAATAGAGAAAATAATAACATTTCAAATCTTTAACATCTGATGATGTGCCAGTCAGAAGTCCAAATGATTTCCAGTAAAATAAAAGCTCAGGATTTACAACACTCACATCCTGTGCAGTAAAGAAAATTTGGTGTTCTGTTACTAAGATCAGTTACAATTCCAGTTGTGTGGAATATAAGATGTCTATTAAATGCACCACAGCAAAATTCCCTAGGACAATGTTCTATTCAGATATAGAAACTGGGGATATTAAAGTGCTGTGGTCTTGAAAAGCAGACACAATTCCTATTGCAACTTCATGGTGCTGGTCCCACTATACAGTAAATTATAAGATATATTGATTTTTTTCAAATATACCAGTACATAAAGAGTATCTTAAAGTCTGCAGATCTGTTTTCTTAATAAAATTCTGCTGTGTTTGATGTGATGCACTACATCACACCTATTTTCTGATATCCAGGCATGACGAACCCCCATAGGCAATCTGACATCTCACAGTGATATTCCTCGATGCATCAATAATTTGTTCACTGCTTCTCCTATAAGCTTTAGTGACAGGACATTTGTGTGTGTGTGTGTGTGTGTGAGTGTGTGTGCCACGTATCACAGATTTTTTGTCTCTTTTTGGCAGAGTTTGAGGAGTCACTTTATTTCTCAGTGCAGTGTGGATGGATGCTGCACTGCTTTAAATGGAGAATCGTTCTCTGTAACCTGAGGAATCCTGCCAAGTCTGCTTTCTTTGAAATCAATTCAAGAGATTCATGCTCAGACTTGGCTGGAGAAGGAGGAATACACTTTTTGATCAGATCACAAAACAACAAGTTCTTATAGTTCCTCTTCTATTGGAATGCAATGTTATCTTGGAGGAAAGAAAAAAAAATCAGAGATTTTCTTGGGACACACCATATTCTGCCATATATTTGCTGGTGTGTTCCACTCTTACTCAGAATAAAGGACACAAATACGAGGTTGAAATATCTTTCCTGTGCTAGAAAAATACGATCAATTACCTGAATCCATTGTTATAATTAGTATGATTTCAGGAGAAAACGAAACACACAATTACACAAGCCACACAATGCCCTTTCCTGTAMAATTAGAAATCAGTGCAATGTGGCTATCTCTTGTTTGTTCATTTATCTGGTTTAGAACAGAGATATTAGGGGAATTCAGCTGAAAAATGAGTGCAAGAYAAATTTCCAAGCTGATGACCACAATAGTGTTGTGTGGAATGGAGATTATGTTCATCCCTTGGTTCAGACACATCCTTGTCACGTGGTCTCTGCTGAACAGCAAAAAATTGCACCTTTCTTGACCACTAATATTCTAGAATTCTACCAATAGTAGATGAAATGATCTTTCAAATCTCAGCCATCTCATTAGTCTTGCATTTGACCTGAAATAAAGAAGCTCACTAATCATATTGAAATCATTCCGTGGTTAATCACTTTGGCCATTCAATTGAACAGCAAAACTACTTCAATGAAGGCTTGTTATTGAAATTATTRTTTCATTACATTTTAAATAAATAAAATAGATACTTTTTTTTTTTTTTAAGTTCAATATCTAAAGCTCAAACTGAGTGAGGACCACACATATACTGACACTAACAAGAATCACATAAGAACAAATGAAAACCTCAGAAYTGCTGAGAAACAGAGTTTAATGTGGTTTGTACCAGCACAGGACTCAGGTGGTAACACTCATAGACCACAGCCTTGTCCAGCCTTCCATCACTCCAAACCAAACCAACAAGAAAAAGCCAGTGAGGTCTTGCCTTGCTTACTGCTCTTAATTCTGCTTTTCTGTAGAGCAGATTGAGTGCAACTAAACCCTGGAACACCAGCACTATATTTGCCCTTTAGAAACTACAAATACTGACCCTTTTTGTGTTTCTGGGCATAACACACCAAACCATCAGGGTGCTAAACCAAATGCTATACCGTATTGCATTTATCAGCTTTTATGTGTCCTCAAAGGAACTAGGAGCTTATGATGTAGAAAATATACAAGTCAGTATCCCATCTTTAGTGGGAAACTGATGTTTTTGTCTAAATATTGTCCGCAAGACAAGAACAAAATAACTGTGTGCTGAGCTGGTTTCAGGTAGGTTACAGTACCCACAGACTTCCAYGTGTTTGGAACTTTGCATCGGCGAGTTTAAATGCCTCAGCCTCTATTACAAATTAAAAATGGATTTTTATTTACTCATTTTTCATGYGGTGCTTTTGCAAATTGTCTGCAGAAGGCTTCATGACGATGTTTTAGCAAGCAGGCCACCTAGTGCCTGACAATAACAAGTACTCTGCAACGACCTGAACTGTTCACAAGGAGTAACACCATCTAACTCACCTAGACAACAAAATCATGTTGCCAACCCAAACCTCTGCAAAAATAATAGAAGGGTCCCCCTTGCCCCCAAGCAGAATTTTGACAGTTTCCTTTAACAATTTTAAATGTGGAATAGATACACATCTTTGTCATGTTAAGAAAATCACACTTATTTTCCCTGAGAATTCATTTTGTAGGTAATCTAGGTACTTAGTAAGATTTCAATTATTGCGGCCTCTTGCTGAAAAAATAAATGCCAGTCTTTATTTTTTATGAAAATGTTCTTCCCCCAAAAGGGTGGTGGGGCAGTATCCAGGCTCCCCAGGGAATGGACACAGCCCCAAGGCTGCCAGAGCTCCAGGAGCATTTGGACACCTCTCCCAGCGGTGCACAGGCTGGGATTGTTGGATGTGCAGGGCCAAGAGCTGGATTCAATAATCCTTGTGGGTCTTTCCCACTCAGCTTATCCTGTGATTCTGTGATCTCCCATTATTCTCCAACACATGTAATTTCRAATTTAATAAAACAAAATTAAGAATAATGCCATATTTTAATACCATGAATGGCACATGTGGCAGTACTGTTGCGAGAGCTACATCCTCCTAATTCACTTGGGTCAGTATTTTAGAATCCAATTCGGTGTCTTTTTAAGATTGTTGCCTAAGTTTCTATAAACATCAAGAGATACAGTGCCTATTAAGCTTTCTGTTTCATCTCGGCGATATACTGCTTCTCTCTATACTGGAATGAAAATTCAATAATCTCAAGAAGCAGGCAATAGTCCCTCAAAGTAAAAAAGACTTCTTCTTTCTTTACTCAGACTTGAATTACCCTCAGTGCTTTCCTCAGAATAGTGAGATTTTAAGCCCCTGGAAAGGCCGTGTTCAAAGGTATCAGAAGATACTGGAAATATTTTCTTATTCAGATTCTACAGACTAATTTTAAAATACCCTCATTTGACATGGGACCATGAAAGTAAGTCAGATCACAGTTTAGTCAGATTTCAGTGGTCTGGTACCCCCGAAATACAGTGGAATTTGGGCTCCCCCAGCAATGGGAAATGTGTATCCAATGCTGCATATCTCATCCAGTGCTCTGAAAGCCAAAGTTAAATATTTTTTTTCAAAAACCTATTTACTCTGGAAAGCATAATACTCTGAATCTCCTGGTTCAATTTATAAACTTATTTAGGATTTATGTGTCTACAGATATGTGTGTATACATGCAGTGCTTATATGGAAAAGGAATAAGGAAAAAGCATTTGGTGGAATAAACTTCTTTTGAGCATTAAAGCAAAATTTAATAGAACATGCCCACTATTTACAAAACTGCTCAAGGTAATAGAGATTTTCTTTCCCCAAGATACTGAACTCTGTAGGCAACAGTGACCACAAAACTGCCCAAAACTCTCCAACACTGTTTACATTGCACTGCACTTCCTACTGATGAGATTTACTTTGATGAGCATTTATATCCACAAAACAAACACCCAAACAAAAATCYGAGCCAAGGTGTTGCATCTGCCTAGAACAGGAATTTAATTCTGAATGTGTTTCAAAATCTTCTCCTCTGTGATAAATTAATGCTCCCACATGCCAAATTTCAATTCTAATGTGTAGATTCACAACAACAAAATCCCCCTGTAGCATTTTTGTGAGCTTTTTTGGAGTTTAACAGGGAGAAGGTCTTATCCTTTCTGAAATGATAGTTTTATTACCCATCTCTTGATATCTATGAGTCAGGTATTAGAAGGACAAAGGACACCCACCACATCCCTTTTATAACTTTTCCTATTGTGATCTGAAAGGCACCACACCTCCTCAAACATTAATAACAKGGAAAACAAACAAATAAACAAAAAAAACCAAACAAAAACCCCAAACCAAAATAAATTTAAAAAAAACACAAAAAAACCAAATTGAGCAAATATTTAATCCCTGCCCCAAAGAATCTGGTGACTGTGTGACARAGCCAGGAATGTCTGGGATAATTTAAAAGTGAGTACATGAAAAAGATCATGACACAACTGGGAATCTCTCCCATGGTGAATTCTTAGTTGGATATGAATGATATATATGAAATCAGTATTTATCAAAACGATCCAATCCAATACCAACATGCTGGGGTGAGAGAGCCTTCCCACTGTGGTCATGGGCTAAATTGGTCTCTCATGGGAACATCATAATATAGGGATTATAAGGATTAATTTCAGGTTTGTTGGAGCTGCTGAAGCAGACAGAATTTTCACTTTTCCCAGTCTTGAAGAATCAATTATGAAGCAGGATGCAAAGAATTGGAAATGCTGGAAGAATGGCTGCACCACCAATGCTGCTTGTCCTTTCCTGCCTAGCAGTTTTCCTTCTCTCRGAGTGACAACTGTAAATGAACTTAATCTAAGTACATGTTAGAGGACCTGTGCCTGGTTGTTGTCATCAGTGTGTAACATCCCCTGGGTGACAGGTTCTCTCTCTCTGCTGAGTGCTCATGCATATTGACAAGGACGCTGCCTGCCAAAAATGACAATACGGAGCACTATTTCTTTAGCTGTATCTCGCCTTCTAGGCTGCTGCACAGTGCCACAGGACAGTCTGCTCACCCAGACTCTTCTGTGGTTCCTGCAGCAGCTGCATTCTTCTTCCGCCTCCTCAAGATTCAGGATCCTCCCCTGGATAACTGTATTTTTTCCCCAACACAACTGGAAGGATTTAAAGGGAGTGAAGTCGTGCATAACAAGGCATGTCCTATTACCAGACTAAGCTATAAGGCTCTGTCTTTATTCCCTCTATCCTCAGCATAAGTCCAGAGTAGAAATAGAAACAAAAGGGTTTGGTTTCCTCCCGGACTGCAGTAAGCTGGGGGGACAATGGAATTGGCTGCTGGAATTCCAACGCTGGCATCTGCTCCAAGGCTGAGCAGCAYAGGCTGCTGCGAGCCAGGGGGGGAATGACAGAGTATCTGTGGATCCCATCGAGTCCTGCAGCAAAACTGCCATTATTTGCAAAGTGTTTAATCATTTATAATTCTTCTATTTGAGGAAATGGCCAATAGTATTAGCCATGCAAGCCTCTGTGGGCTAATGTAATTAGTCTTACGCATTTTAAGACCAGATAGAATGGTATTAGAAAGAATGGAGGACTATTTTAATTGGATGATGGCAAAATCCCTCTAAGCACTATGGCTGTCTCCTGTGCTCAAAATCCTCTAAAAAGTTCATAGATTCCAATTGTTTTCTGCAGCARCAGTATTTCTATCTAAATTATATTAAATGTGTCAGCTCATTTCCAGAGCAAAAATGATAAAAGCACATTCAACTTCTGCAAAGCTGATCACTTTAAAGAAAAATATAAGATAATTAAAAGCTGTTACAACTGACAATACAACAGTGCAGCTTCAAAATTCTTCCCTAATTACAGCTGCTAACTTTTAATAGCAACTGTAACAGTGAGTCAGATTTGACATTACAATAGCATCCCAACCTCTTATTTGGGAGAAAGGCTCTTGAGGAAAATACAATTACAAGGTGAGCACATCCAGCCAAGACCATTGCAAGTTTTGAAAAGCCAGTGATTGCTTTCACTTTTATTCTTGTTGAGAAACCTGGATTAGCTCCCCTTTGTTTGAAYGCAGTCCTTTCAAAAGGTCGAATGTAACCAGGTGGAGCTGATTCCCAAAAACACATTCAGGGGCCTTAAAGGGAATGGGCACTGCTCCTTGAAAAGGCCTTCTTCTGTAGGTAATTCCTGAGCCAAGCATAGGGCTCACATAAATAGCTTTATATCATTCTTGTAAAGTATTTGTATGACAGGATAAAAGAAGGGTGTTCTGGAGTACACTGTACTTCTGGGTTCTGTATTAATTAACCTTTTCTTAGTTTGATATTAATGTGTTAGAAAAGCAGAGAAATTCTTAAACTGATACAGCTGAAAGTGGATGTTTTTTGCCCTCCAAGAACATAGTCTCTYCATTGTCTTTAAGAAGGATTAGAAGAGGGATGAAAATTAGAGCCAGTTAGGCTTTTCCTGAGCTGTACAACAGGAGCTTCTGGTGTCCCAGTCAGCYTCAGTGCATGTCACCTTTAAACTTGTACAACTGGCATTTCTTTCTACAAAAGGAGGATAAAAAAAAGMAGAAAGGGCTGAATTCCTTATCAGCACAGACTGAGAAAATTCCCATAATGGACATTTTATCCAGAACCTGGGAAGTCTTTATAGTTCTGTGCGTTATAATTTACCCAAAGGTTTAAAATCTTAGGCTACACRTCTCTATCCTTGTATACATAGAGGGATATGAACTTTATTTAAATCTAAGTGCTTCTTGAAACCAAATCATGTTGAGTGWTTTTCACCCATCACTGAGAATTTGCTTATATGAAGAAGTAGTTCCCTCAGCTTGTATTGGTGATGCAGTGAACAGAAAAATTGCAAAATACCTTATGAAAAGAAAAACACACAAAATTTAATCAGTGGTCGACTGCCCCAGAAAAAAAATGACAAGAACATTCTAAGATCAATACAGTATTAGAATAAAAACTGAATCAAGTTCTTTTCCCAGACAGTCAGTGGTTTAGGTTTGTCAAATTAATGGGAAATTCTTTGTAGACTTCATGGCTTATCCTTTCAGTTCCTCGCATTAGGCAAAATTACTCTTAAATAATTCTTTCTGAGGAAATCTTCCGGCTTAAAGCTAATGCCAACATTCAGGTATGAAGGATTAATTTCTGTAGGGTTTGACCTGTGAAACCTCTAAGCAGGAGGAAGGGGAGAGGAGCATAATGCTGGGGTTTTCAACCTCCARAGGATCTCCTGGTGTGTGGTTCTGCATAATTCCCTCAAGAGTGATACGCTGCTATTTTGAGAAAGTGTTTTTTTTTTCCAGGCCTCACCTGGTTTTAAAAGTAATTGAAGAGGAACAATTCATCCCATTTAAAGTATCCCAAGAGTAGAAGTTAGAACTTCTAAGAGCAAATGAGAAAGGATCTAAAAGAAAAATACCCGAGGGATCGTATCTCAGACACAATTTTTTTTTTTTTTTTTTTTTTTAAATTACAGGTGCTCATAATTACTTGTAAGGGAGAAAACTAATTATGGCAGTCTTCAGGGAGCTTAAACATGGTAAATACTGAAAGAAAGCAGCATGGGCTTTTGAAAGTTATTTGTGTATGTTGCTTACACTTCCAGTCCTTGGTGGCATGCAAGCATCCCTCTTTCCTTTTCTTTGTTCTTCTTTATTTTGTTGTTACACAGAAGTATTTTTATTTATGTTAAATAATGAGAAATAAACCAAAGCCCTTTCTGAATTTCATGCTTTTAAAAGTTTTAAAAGGTTTCCTTTTTATACTCAGAGAATATTCTCATGTTCACTAAGTGAACACATGAAATCTCATGTATATCAACGCTATATTTAAGCTATGGTGAAAAAATGGAATTTATTTTTCTTTTCATATCAGCAAATGTGTTCTTGTACTGAGTCAAAGAAAAAGAGAAAATACCTAAATATTTTATATGCTATTATACAAAAATTGCCGTTGTGCCACCACACTCTATAATAACAGATATAAACATGGCTTAAAAGATCAAATTAAAATATTCAGAACAACTCAATGTGTTTTGAATAAGGCTTTTGCACATGCCCTAGCTATTGCTGTCTCCTGTACACTGTGCATTTAGTCATTCTTTGGATTCCAATCACAACCCCAAGGCAAATGTGTACAAGCACCAAGTGATAGGTTCCTCTCTACGTCACCTGTGTTGGCAAAATAAGGAGCAGAGAAGAAAAAAAACCTGGTTTACTGTGCATTACTTAGCTGGTTATTACATCATATGTGGATTACTCAGTAAATTCTAGAATTAAACACAATAAATTTGAATTAGTTATTCATTTTACCCAATAAACTATGGCTGCTCAGCACTGCGGTTTTTCATATATGGTCTCCAGTTACATGTCAGACAGGATTCCATGAGCTTTAAAACTCTCCTCTTCCACAGACTTTAGGAAAACAGAAAGGATGCAAAAACTGAGTGAAAGAAAATAGAGATTTTTTTTTTTCATATGACCACCATTCTTCCAACCATCTTGCTGTTTTAAATACAAAAATATTCTAAACCCAAAAAGATTTTGAATACCAAAATGTTTTAAGCCAACCCAAATTCTATCACAGTATAATCCCAACAAAGCAAATAGCATAGAGATATAATTAATATAAAAGAACAATACACCCATGCATTATATTATTTTGATCTGTATTGACCTTCCATTGAGCTCACTTGGACAAGACTTCCTTTGCTCCAGTTTGATTGGAGCCAATGTCAATTTTGACATTGCGAAAGCTTCACTGTTACAGTATTTCAGCTCTTGTATCAGTCACAAACACTTGCATAGCAAAAAATCTGTAGTTCAAAACGCACAAATTGTCTCTAATACTGTGGTATTACAAATGTTGTCCCCCTAAATCCTTCATTTGATGGCAATGAACAAGAATTCTTGCTGCAGTCAGTAGTCATGGACAGCATGTGTGTTATTTACCTTAAAGCACAGCACCTTGGAAGTGAAATTCTGTGAGTGAACTGATAAAGGCCTTTTTCTTTATCAGCTTTTAACTTGGTACAGCCAACGAAGTGACCAGTTAGGTGTCATTTTAAAACACACTTTGTATACTGCCTATCYAGATTCATTTGACTTTGTAACAAGCAGTCTCATTACCCATTCCTTCTAGATCCCAGTGACAAATTCTGAAATGATTACTCAGTAATTAATTAACAAAAAGCACCTACACCTTTCTGAATTTGGCAAATGTCTCTAGTTATAAGAGTACGCTAATTAAGAGATACCCATATATTATTTGTTGAGTTGTAGCACTCCAGAAGTCTAGTTATAGGTAGCATAATGATAAATGTGATTATTCAGCTATTAAAAATACTTTCACCGTACTTATTTTTATTGTTATATCCTCAATTTCTTTGAAAGAAAATTGTCTTAGCAAAGARGCTGAGTACAGACCCTGGAATTTCTGAGGACGGACTTCAGCTTAGGAAGGGATCTTTTCAGGTGGGTGAGATCCTGTGTGAGGAACTGTGAAAAGAAAAGTATGTCAAGAGAGCTGGAAGCCCTGCTAGGGCAATCTCCTGCAAGCACAACACTCCGTGCCCAGGAAAATCAGCAGAAATACCAGGAGGCCTTRGTTTCACAGGGAACTCACGACTGAGCTCATCCATACACAAGACATGAAAGTGAAGAAAGAGAAGAGAAAATAAACTTTGCCTCAGTGTTTTAGAGAAAGGTCTTGGAGTCTCAAGGCACGCTTCAAGGAGGGAAGAAGGAACTACCAACATGGAAAATATCCCAGGAGGGAAAAGCTAGGCTCTTACAGAGGTGCACAGTGAGAGAAGAAGGGACAGCCTCAAAAACTGTAATGAGGAAGGTTCTGCCTGCATATTATGGCCAAAAAACCATCAGTTGGGATAATTAAGCCTTGGAGCAGGTTTTGTGCAGGTTAGGACCTGACTGGACAAAGCCTAAAGCAATCAGATCTGAATTCACTCCTGACGTTGCTCTGAGCACACAGAGATCTGGACTAGAAACTCCCAAGGTTCCTTTCCTGTGTGAATTATTCTACGATTCCATAAAAATTTAATCACAAGGATAAGATGCAGGTGTAAGTATGAGCTTGATTTGTGGAATGCAGTACTTGCATTTCTTTAATCTTGTGCCAGGGCAAAGGCAGGGAGAAAACCTTCACAGCAATTACATTTGTGTCAGGTCAAAAAGTCAGTGTCAGTTTTTTAGTATGAGCCAAAGATTACCAAAGACAAAAACTTGATGAGCATTTGCATAATTGAAAAGGCAAAAATTGCTCCTCAGAACCACTTTAAGTAATTCTTTTGCAGTACCAGGCTTATTGGGCATGTTTTTCCTTCCTGCTAATGAAAATGATTTGAACCATGAAAAGAGGTTCACCTTTAATCCCAAATACTGCTTCAATGGAAGAAAATAAATAAGAAAGAAACTATTTTGCATGCATTATAGATTCATTAAACTAGTCAGCAWCCTTTGAAAACTGGAAAAATTCCTAGAAAATTGGGGAGGGGGAAATTTCTCACACGATGTAAATAGCACTTAATTCCATAGTGCATGGGTCTCTGTAATTTTACAAAATTGTTGTACCAAATGGAATAAGGATCTTGCCTCTAAAGATGGAATTAAGCATGGATCAGACACAAGTATGGTTTTCAAAAAAAGCTCCCAAATCTTGAGCAATGTTCTAAGCAGATATAAATTCAGATTTATTTTTAAAGTTGTACATGTGTGCCACCACAAACGGTTCATAAAGTTTCCCTTGTAAATGTATTAGCACCCCACAATTTCTCATAAATAGGTATGCTAATTTAGTTTGTTAATAAAATAAATGTCGTAAGTAACAGAAATGGGTAGRCATTTTTAAACATAAATATAATTCCAAAGAAACCAAAAAAAATTCCTGCATTTTAACTTTATAGCTGCAAACTTTTTAAATGGATGGAATATAAAAAGGATGCCTTATCTCCAGTCAGAAGTACCTCAGAAAATTCCTAATGCTACAGAATGTAAAAAGGAGATAGAAAATACATTTTTCCCCCAAACTTTTCAGAAATTATAGCCAGTAGGCGGTCGTGCTTTAACTTTGAAAAACATGCCCAAACTTTATGACTTTCTGCCTTTACCTTCCAGCAAGGTTTATTTTTGGTTCCTTTCCAACAGAAAAAATGGACCCTGAGATTCTCTTCAGGTTTAAAATAATTAGTAAACCCTTAGAATACTCATTATAAATAGATCAAAGCTTCAACCCAACTTCAACACAAAGGCAAGCCTTTTAGATCAAACTTGAACTACCACCCATCCCACACACGTCCTGCTGATATCTTACTTCAGGTTCTGTTAAATTATTAACACCAAAATACTGAATAATTCACTATTTAAAGAAAAAATAATAAGAAACTTCATTTAAAAAACTTTTATACCAATTACATTTTCTCTTTTCTTCTTTCCTTTTTAATCTGGGCGGCTTTCTTTTTTTTTTTTTTCCTGTAAATTTCATGGCTTAATCCCTCCTTTGTAGGTAGAAAGAAACCCAAACAAAAATAATTATGAAGGCAAGAAAATGCAAGCAGGAGGCACAAGGCATTAAATGAAATGGCAAAAATAAAGATGTTTGGCATGATGAAATTCTCCAGCTCTGCCAGAATTCTGGAATTCCTGACAACACTCCTAGGTACCCAGTTGCCAGGGCAAATCAGAATTATGGAAGACAGGAATATGAATGTGTACATAGTAGTAACAGAGAGGACAATGCGTGGATGTTACTGCCATCTACAATATCCACTTGGACCTGAACAATAATATTATATATATATATATGTACACACACACACATATATAACAATTAAAAAAAAAGCTACTCTGGGAATCTGAGTTCTGGAAAGAAATATATATTTTTTTCTAAATCAGAAAACTTTCTTCTATGCAAAGCCTGCAGTTAGAATGGAAGACAGTCAATAACTGCTGTGTGTAAAATACCTGGCCAAACCATTTCCAACATGCGTCAGTGCTGAATACAGCACAAAGGATGCAAAAGGAGCAAAAAATATTTGAATCTCTGTGCCTGTAGAATTTAAGAAAAAATAAATTATGTCGAAATCATGGTGATCAGTGAAAATTAGCTACAGTTTATTTAAAACAACAGGGAAAAGGAATAAAAATAAATAAAAATAATTAAAAAAAATTAAAATTAAAAAGAAGTAAAAAGAAGTAAAAAGAAGTAAAAATAAAAAGAAATAAAAAGAAATGAAAAGAAATGAAAAGAAATGAAAAGAAATGAAAATAAATAAAAATAAATAAAAATAAATAAAAATAAATAAATAAAAATAAATCAGCGAGCAACCAAAACTGATGCCACATTCCTTCATGATCTCTAACACAAACACTCCAGCCTTCACACAGGTACTGTCTGTGCCTCGTGCTTGGCTTGTGCTCAGCACTGACAAATCAGAGCAACCCCTTCAGCAGCAAAGTTGCACAAGTTCATAAAGAAAATGCCCTTGGCACAAGGCATTTGTATATGTCCACTCTGCATAAAAATGAACACACTGCAAGTGCCTCAGCCCTTACCAATGAAAGTGCTATGCTGAAGCACAGGTGCTACCTGAATTCACACCTCTTATATGAATTTCTGGGATTTATTGGATGGATTTCAGGCAATTTATGACTTTTGTGTTGACAGCAGGGAACTAACCAATAACCTCAAGCCCCTGTTTTGCCAATATTTTCCTTGCACTTGGAGATACCTATAAGTAGATAGAACAGATTTTRCCCTAAAATGCAACATAATCTTTAGAATTTTTTTTTCCCACTTACTTAGAAATAATACAAAGAGAAGAYCATGCAGAACAATGATGACTCTTCTAATTCTCCCAGATAAAAAAATGCAGCCATTCATGCTTCAGCACAGCAATCTTGATAATGTTTCTCAGAGCTTTCCCAGTTTTATTCCTACTGCACTTGCTTGAATTCATCACACAGCTTTAAACAGCTGCACAGTGTATAGTGCACAGTACATCACTGTGTAACAGCTCAGACAAAATCAGYAGATCTTTCTTGGGGCTTTTCATCACTACCAGACTAAGATGCCCCTATTAATTCAAGTTTYCTGGTATAATGTGTCTGGCAAAATGATGTACCAAGTGTTTCCCACAAGTTGGAGAGCAGCATTGAAACCTGGAATAATTTATTCTGTGCTGCTTCCCTAGAAACAGAAAATGAAGCGAGGTTCTGGGACATTTTGTGGTTGGATGGGTTGAAGTTGAAATGTATTTTAATTTAAATAAGAATGGGAATTTTTGGTGCATCACAAGCAACAGACCACATTCAGAAAAACTGATAGTTTTAACAGACCAGAAAACTCCTTAAATTGAAAAATAGCCTTAAAAAAAAGAAAGGCTTGCTATCTAAATTGTTGCCATTTATTTGGGAAACATGATACTAATTTTAGCTGATACTCATGAAATAATCTATTTTACACACGCTTACATATATTTACATTACTATTAAAGATGTTTCCCCTGCAGAAAAACAAAATATAAAAAATTATTCGGCAGCTGAAGCAAAAGTCAACCCAAGAAGTATCTCCTCTGAGACATGAATAACTCATGGATTCTTATCCAGCCCTGGCTCTCAAACCAGCTCCACACTAAGCTTTCGGTCAATTTAAACATACAAGAGTGTAGTTGCTCATATCCTCATTAGCATTAACTGACAACTGAAAGGCAAGATACTTTATTTCTCATAAAACTTTGGGAATTTAATCATTCTTCCAGAATGGAAGATTTGTAGGTAAATCTTGCCGTAATCTTAATGGGAATTCCATGCATAAAAATGTGCACGAATATGAAATTCTAAGAATATAGATTTTTTTGGTTTAAAACTTTCTCATTTCCTTTTCTGCGTGCATGCAAATCAGCCTGGTTAAACATAAATTGAAAAGGAATTTAGAGAGATTACTTTGGTAARGCAGATAAAAGGATATCCAGGTGATAACACAGAATCAGGCCACACTGTGGAAGGAAGAGCTTCCCAAGGTCTGTTCAAGTAACAAWTGTGATTTTTCTTCCATCTGGCTTGCTTTGTAAGGAACACAAGATCATACTCAGGTTTGGCTTTCCTGCTTACTGGATTGCACACTGGGAGCCAGTCCCACTGCTTGGGAATGTACTCCACACTCCTCTTGTAGGATCTCAGTGCTCAGCATTCTGTGGTTTTCCTTCCATAATTCCCACAAAAAAGTATTCCCAATTCATGGCAGCCAGGCATTCAAGGAACAGTTCATTCTGAATTCAGGTAATGGGCTTCTGGAAGTTAATGTTACACAAAGTAACACTAAAGATGATTTTCATTTAAGTCACTGTAAGTGCACTGGTGGAAAAAGAGCATAAATGAAAGAATTTATCAAACTTTGAGCACTAAAATATACAATAAAAGATGTTACTTCTCCAGGAAAGCTCTCTTTGGGGTGCCAGGCAAGCAGATACACAAATATTTTTATGAACCTTGATTTTTTTATTTCCTGTGCTTTTCATCATTGCCGAATTCTTGTTGATTTTAGGCCAGGTTTGGGAGTCAGATACTGACTGGCATATCTCCTCTAGGCAGCAGCAAAAGAAGCACTTCATACACGCCCTTGTAGACAATTTCAGATAATTTCCTTCCTCTATGCTATTTTAAGAAATATATTTAGGTGGCAGGAACAAACGCTGAAAAAATTAATAAACAGCGAATGAATGTTTGTTATGCAAAAAGGATCTATACCATTGTACCCATCGATTTCAAGTCATAACAGCAATGAAGATTTCATTGCAGGTATTCCTGGCAATTAATAGCCAGATGAGTTTTGTTGATTACTGCAAGCAGCAGCTCCTTTCAGTCTGTCAATAATCCCTGAAATACTTTATGCTCGACTGCTGTTGCTGTAACGATATTAATTTTGATTGAATGCCACATTGTGCTACCCTCTTGAAGGCCCACAGGTACTGATGTCAGTCTTGAGATTCAGGCCTTTCACAGCTTTCCTTATCTGCTATTTAGTTTTATCAACCGTTGACTTTTTATGTGTAAGTACGTATCTACAGATCAGAAAAGGCAATTGGTACCATGAATGCAGCCATTTTCAACAAAATATAAACTCAGATTTAAAAGTGGTAACAACACAGGTGTGAAAAAGAGTGAAGGCTAATGCAGGTGCACTGGGTAGAGCATCACAAACAATGCCAAGTGTCTGTGAATAATTCACATTTTCACTGTCTGTGAGAATCACCTCACAGGAAATGCATGGTATAGCTRTCCTCAAATACATCTAAAGTGCTAAAAATTTGCATCCAGGATTTTAACACCAACAGGACAAAGCAACATATCACTATGGGAATCAGCTGCAGTTTTGAAGTCTTGAGCAGTTTATCAATTCTTTGCTGGCAGGAGAAATTTTTGCATTTATCTACTTGGGAAGGGAAAAATAAAAAAAAATGGAAGTTCTGAAGTGTATGAGAAAATTATTTTTCGCAATGAAATCTTATCCCCTTTCCACACTCTTAATTAGATTAAATGGTCCGTAAGTACATTTATGAAAAGGACTATATAGCGAGGTGACCTACAAATTCTCTCCCAGTCTTCACATCCTCATTTCAGGAGTAAGACCTGATGCCATAAACAATCCCATTAGTGAGAACTTTAACAGTGCCTAAGAATTTCACCAGTCACGTTCAGCCTACACCCAACCTCGTGCCCATCCTGGTTGATGCAGCAGGCAGAGTCACRCCCAGGCATGGAAAAAAGATCTCTGAACATCTTCAGGTGCATTTCATGCAAGGCTGCATGTTCCTTTTTGCACATTGTACATTTATTGTTGGCATTACGTGATGTTAAATACACTGSTCTTTCCAAAACAGAAGATATTTATGGGGCATAGATAAGAGTCGTGGCTTTAGGATTTGGGAGTCCTTATACTTAGAGATTTTTTTTTTTTTTTCTTTTACTTTGGTGGCAAATTCTTCATTAAGATTCTCAAGGCTTTAATGATCAGGTAATGAAGATGATTCAGACATGGATGTATGAAAAGTAACACACAGTATCCTGCTAATAAGAGCTGGATCCTGTGGTACCTACACCTACAGTACGGTAAGACCCATCAAAAAAACTAATTATCACAAGGGGGAAGCTGAAACTCAAGTGTCAGTAATGAAAAAAACACCAAAACACTGCAGCAGTGTGAGGAAAAKACCAAGGATCAGGACACACCATGGCAGAATGACAGAGTATTGCACAGTTTGCTTCCTCTCGATGTGTTTCTTTTTTCATCACGGTCCAACACTGCGTGCTACAATCAAACTGTGTTTAACAACCTTGGAAACACAACAGATAAACTAATAGCACTCTGCTTAGTCCCACACTGCGACTTMCTGGGAAGTCAGTGAATCCTTCCCGTTGGAATGGCCCTCGGAAGGGCCACAGTCCAACCTCCTGCACAGATAYGTGTCAGTACCCAATTCACACCAGATTGCTTCAGGTTCTGGCCAGTTGGATCTTGTAAACCTCTGGGGACAGAGATTATACAGCGTTTCTGGGCAGCTTGTCTTCGCTGTCTTCATGGTGACAGTGGCAAAGGCACATTCCAGAAGGGAACAGAAATGAGGAATGAATGACTTACATTCAAGTTCTGGGTATTGCTCTGAACAATTTGTTGAGTTTTTCCCCTCTTGGGGGGACAAAGACTCATTGACTCTGTTGAACAGATGGGTCTCAGAACCACACTGGTGCTGGTGAGGAGTAATTAGAACAATGATCCCCAAAAAGAATCATGAGTGATTGCACATGCAAGCATTATACTGGTCGCCAGGTAGAACAACAATCTGTATGCATACTTGATATGCAGACACCTTATAAATAGCTAATAAATGATTAAATGAAATTGCTGTTTTCATAATGAATTAGTACAAGATCTGTTGTACATAATGTTTGGAATATTTAAATGGTTTAACATACTCCAGTTATAAGTACTCTGCAGCTGGCTCTCACAACACAGATTCATCACTTAAGTATTTTTAAACTGTTTATATGTTTCATTACAATATTCCAGAACTTGCATTTTTTTTTTCCCTAATCATTTGTAATTGCTGAGGTCAAATCACAGACCAGTCCTCTGAAAAAAGGAAACCAACAATGGTTCCCTCTTTGGGCAGAACGGAACAGAGCAGAAAAGGGGGCTTGATTTGCATCACACTTGAATGTAAACTACAGCAGCTGCTGCATTTGATCAAGATAAAATTTCTTTCCCCAGATCTCATTCTGGGACACAAAATGCCCTTTTTTCTAAATCAGCTGTGAAACTGAGCCTGGTTACATAACATACACTCTTCCCAAGTTTCCAACACGCTGCATTTGCCCAAGAGCGACTTGGATCACGTACAGATTTTGTTCTGAATCTCCAGAAATTCTCCCCCAAATTTCCAGTGCCTATGGAGTTACAATGTGTTCAGTGCTATGCACCAACACTGAAAACACTCAAAGGATAAAGGGAAAAATTTGGYTGCTGCAAGATCATTCTTTTCCATTCTGAGGGGTCCTTCCATACACATCTGTGTGATTCAGCCTCTGATCATTTGAAAACCTTGCACCAGGCAGCTCTCCTGTTATTCCATGAGAAGGACATTATGGGAGATGGCAATCAAAGTACATTTTCCATATTTCATATTGGGTCTATGTTTCGTCCAATCAATCTGTCAGAACGTGCACAGAACACGAGATACCATTTCCTCTGGAAGTGTATGTCATTTGCTATCTGAATAAACAGGTGAAGAATAGTGAAAAAACCCTGGTGGTGTCAGGTGAGGCATTACTTCTGTCATCCTCATAATTGGCACTCTAATCAGAACCATGAAACCCTTAAACTAAGGGAAAATAAAAGAATAGACTGTCTCTTAACATCAAACTAAAAGCCTTATCTCTGTAGAAAAGCTCTGGAACAATGAAAAAAGCATTGCTGGCAGTCTGAGGCAGTGCCTGCATACAGCAATAGTTTCTACAAGTGCAGACAGAGCAATTTCTAATGAAAGTAAAAGCACAGAGTGAAATGGCCTCTAACCAACTCCATGGACACCACCACGTGCGTGGTACATGCAGCGTTCTCTTACAAGGTGCACTGAACCATGGCAAACGTGCATTATTTTACAGAGATACAATTTCACACAAATTGTCATCACTCTGGTTCCTCAGCCATTATTACAGTGGGACAAGTTTACTCAGGGCTGAGTTGAGTCTCTGTGAATTTTAAACCTTTCTACATTTTGCCTGAAAACAAGCCAGAAGGGTTGTGTGCCCCATTCTGGTAAAACCTGCATCTCATCTCCCTTCAGCAAAATTCCACACCGCTCACAGGACACCATCCATCCTACAGTCCCTTTGCTACCTCTGAAATGAAGGCATACTGACAAAAATACATGAATATTCATGAGCTGAATATTGAAGAAACTGTGCGTTTCTGACATATTTAAAACAAGTCCCTTGTCTTGAATCACTATGCACTGACTTGGCAGAAATGAAATGGGGGAGGTTCGTATAACCTTTCATGAAGATCTTTAACAGGAGGATTCACACAAGATAAACCTGCAAACATGTCAGCCTTTCATCTTGAG
This sequence comes from Mixornis gularis, assembly GCA_003546035.1. NCBI lineage: Eukaryota > Metazoa > Chordata > Aves > Passeriformes > Timaliidae > Mixornis > Mixornis gularis. The sequence continues at coordinate 3,810,249 of QVAJ01000030.1, read as the reverse complement.
GTGTGTAGGTGCCACTGGGTAGGATTTTGTAGAATTTAGGCCTCCTAAGGGGAATTCTTACCAAAATAATATCCCTCTTTGGATCTCATATAGAGCAAAACATTTCTGCACCCCTCATATAATTTTATAGTAAAATCCCAGTAGTCCTCTGGATAGAATTCTGTACTTCTGTGCTATGTTTTGGTTAACGTGTCCCATTTGTACCAAAACAGCAAAAAATCCTTTGATGTTGCCATAAGCAGGCCATCAATCAAAGCCAGACTGAATCACAACATCAGCTTCCTCAAAAATTTAATTCCAAAAAAACCCCAAAAAACCTAATTTGACAGCTTCTGTTCATCCTCTGTTCAAAAGTTATTTAACTCTGCACTTCTGCTTTTGCCTTTTAAGCACTCTGCATTAGGAACCATCGATTTCATCTGCACATTTTARCATTTTCCTTCAGCACTTGGGTGCCTCTCCATGAGAATTTAATGTTTCATCTTGGTTTGTGTTCCCTGATAGCTTGGCAAAACGGCTGAGGATTTTTGATTTTTTTTTTCCTCAGCACTTCAGTGTCTTGCCTCAAAGCTTCTTTATTGTGAAGCCCCAATGCCACACTTTCTCTGAACACACTCCCTTCACCCTGGCACTTTGACTTCACATTGCAGCATATTCATCTCAGTGCTGTGCAGTTCCAGCCATGCACTTCTACAGCCAAGTCATCATATCTATGAAATTTCCTCCAAGACTCTGCTCTGATTCTTTCCCAAACAGGAAGCTCTTTTCAGCTTCATTGTAAATTTAAGAGGCTTAGGGCAGACACAGCTCAGAGACCCAAAACAGCACTCTCAGGTAACGCAAGGTATTCTCCTCCATCCCTCCCACCTCTCCAAAATAAATGGGCAAAAATGAATGAATGAATGCTCATCACCTACTGATAGAAAATTAATGCACTGAGGTTTGCCCAGCTTGTTTCTTCTTTGTTATCCTGATACATCAAAAAATGCCTGGGAAGAAACTCATGGGAATTTTGTTGCTCCTGGTTGGGTCACCTGTTCGGTGGTACTATCACCACGACTGCTGGTGTAGTACACTTGTTACTACTGTCATTATTTTATGTCTACATGGAGCAATTTCACTGTTCCTCAAATTAAATCATGCAATGTTTCTCTGTGTCTTCAGACAGAGGACACTAACAGGAAAATGACATCAGGCTTTGTTTCTTTCACAGCACATCCGAGGCTGATGTGTCTCAGTGATCAATGTTGGAAAGAAACAGCCATACAGAATTCCACATTTCGACAGAACAACTCTTCCTGGGTCAGGAAATGATTGTTGCATGAAAAAAAATATACTAATGAAGATTAATTAATCATTTTTTGTTCAAAGTTGGCTGCTTCACTGATCATTCATGGAACAGTTAATACATTACACATTCTCAAAGCAAAGCAAGCATCTCCTAAACACTGMAAATATTTTTTCATTAAATGCACCAAGTTGAATTTTTATATATGTCTGAAAAAGGAGATACTGTAACTTTGAGTGGCATATGCTAGATACAATCCATGTTTTTTATAAGTCAGCACAGCTCAAAAGACATCAATCAAGATGTGCAGATTTATATAGCTGCAAGAAAGCCTCATACATATATGAAAGTTTACACAAGATACTGTAAATATATTCAGCTGTCCTAACACTGTATTTATTTTTGTAGAAAATTTTTTTTTTTTTTGCTCCAAGATTTCTTCCTATAAATAATTCTTTAAAAAAAACAATGACAGGTTTGGGTTCAGTTTTTCCCCCCTCATCTCAGTGATCCATTTGTTAGAGTTCCAGCAGTAACTCACTGGTCAGTGAGATGAAAGAATCACATCAAGACCCCATCACAGGCCGTCCAACTTTTAAACCTTATTCTTCAGAAACTGCTGGGCAAGAGAAGGAAAAAAAAAAAAAATACAAGTGATGAACAACATTCTTATTATGGCCCTCATGGTGTCCTGAAAGCAGCGGGGTTTGGAGATAATGGCAACATGCAGCTATTTACAACTTGTTAACCTTAATGCTGGGCTTGGAGAGCCAAACTGTCTGTGCACTAGCTGGCATCTTTCCTAAAATCTTGCAAGCGTTTGTGAAGCAAATAGTCCGAGGAGTGCAAATCATCTTTTGGCACCTCGAGCTTTCTTAGCAAGAAAWGTTCCTTTTAGGGCCCATGTCTGTGGAAAAGTAGGAGACAGTGGGAGACAAACAGGCACAGAAAGGTGGCAGTGGAAAATGAAAACTGGCAAAATGCTTTCCAATCACATAGAGAAATGACAGTCCAAAAGCAAATTTTTGCAAAAGGAAATGCAAAGAACATAAGATCTAACATTGCACCACTGGTATTTAAGATATACCCAAACACAACGTCAGTACAAAACACGTCACAAAGATTTTTCATTAACCTCCCACCAACAGGCTGCATCACAAAAATGATTCTGCATGAATGAGTGCACTCTTTTACATTTTGTGATACTTCAGTCCTAAGAAAGAGCAGACCTGAAGTCTCTATTCTTGTCTTGATTTACCTTTAGCGTCAGCCAGGCTGTAACAAATGCCATGGCTGGAGTCTGCTCAAGAGGATCCTGCACATGCCAGGTCAGAGATAGATTTTTATTGGGTCAGCCTCATGAAGAAGCTTGCCTAAAGCCTGAAAGTTTAGTGCCCAGCTCAGACCAAGGACATAAATCATGCCTTTTATGGCCACAGCATGTCCATGCATATACATACACTCACACAGGCTTTTAATACAATAAAAAAGAATAAAATTGAATGCACATACACACATCTTGAAAAAAAAAACCTTCTCAGGAGCAGATAATCTTTACAAAATGTTAAGAAAATGAAGCAGAAGCATCAATCCTGTTGGTGTGATGGTGATTTTACTTTGAAGCCCTGATTACTTCCAGTCTGACAATAAGATCAGATTGGCAGTCGTGTACTAAACTGGTAACATGATGTTGTGAACGGCAGTGTCAGCTGAAATACACCCTGTTCATAATGATGAGGCTCTGTGAATACAGCAGTTTGTTATGCATATTATTTGCAGAGGGGGTGACCTCTTGGAAAGCTGAGTGACTGTGAAACCACTGCTGTTGTGTTCAACAGATGTGGTTGGGACACAGTTCACGTTTCGTTATTTTCCAAGTTTTCAGAGCATTTGTGCTTCACTGAGGAGCTACATCAACCAAACAAAACTAAYGCCAGATATCACCCCCAACTACAACAAAACTCTTTCCCATTCTTTTCCTGGAGTTTTCTGAAGAAACAGGAGATATTTGGCTACCAAAACATCTTCAGTGGATTCTTAGGTGACCAATTAAAATCKTTCAAGGATCAAAATTTTGACAAATTAGTTTAAAAATACTTATCTGCCTTTTGTCTTTTAGTGGTGTATTCAAAACTGTTCCCTTCATTGCATCTGTAATACTGCAGACAAGAAAAGATGATTAAGCAGTTTCATCACAAGTTGTGAGTTTTTACCAGCGTTGCTGCTGGGTCAGTTAAGCTTGAGTGAGTAGTCAAGGGTATGAAGTGCCTCATGGAAAGGCAAACCTTTTAGCAGGCCTCTGTTGTCACTTCTAGATTTACCAACAAAAGTAACTCATCAGAGGATTGAGTTTTCTGTTGGTTTTTCTTTTTCCTTTCTTTTTTAAAAATTTATTTATTTAATCTACAAACCTGTTATTAGTTCATTTTTATTTCATTTAGGAAATCAGATTTCCAACACATTATCTATGCGGGAAGGTGGGTTTTTTTGCACTCTACTGCTTTTTGTAATCTAGAAATGACAGAAACATTTGTCTCAGGCTTCTCAGGCTTCCCTTCAAACTCAGATCATTGCAGTCTTACCTATAAAATTCTCTGAATCTGGTTCTCATTTTGCAAACAGACTTACTTTAATTGTACTTTGTATTTCATTGCACAATGCAGCAACACAGATCATTTAAACAGAAACAGCTTTTTGGTTTGTAAATCATCTTCAGGGCTTCTGTTTCAGAAGAAGTGTGCAGATAACTCACATTCATCTTCCCTTTAATGACTGTTCTCAGTAGAATGTTTACAGCTTTTTTAACCTGTAAATCTGATTAATCTCTCAAGAGATTCATTAAAAACTTGAACAGGATTTTCTTCTCCTACAACAAACAATACTCTGGTAACACTAATAATGAACACATTCCAAAGGAAATTGAAAATCTTTGATTTCCCTGTGGTTATAGGGCCCATACATGTTATCTATGATTATTATATATGATGGTAACTATGCATTTAAATTACACTCTCCTGCCTAGATATGCTTGAAATGATGGATATTTGAGACTTTTTTAGGGCAATTCGGATCAGGGAAGGATCAGAACAACTTGACTTTCTGGGTACCATCTTTCATTTGCATAACTTTTACTGCAGTTCCACCAATGCAAAACAAGACAGAAACAACTCATATATAAGAGCCTCAGCCAGAACATTTAAGACAAAGTTTCTACAATGAACTCTTGCCATGCCTTAATTAAGAGGGTGTGGATTAGGACTAGAGGGCTGCAAGTAGCTCACTTTTTATGCAAAGCTGACCACAGACAAGAAGTAGGTTTTGCTGAATTACCACCAGTTCACTCTGGTTCACCAGGGTATTTCAGTTCTAAATCTTTATGTCATAAGGTAGCCCATCCCTAAATACAAGATGGGAAAAAAAGTGATTGGTAAMGTTCCCAGTCAGCGGCAAAAATAGAAACCGAAATGATAAAGAGTAACTGAAAAACCAGTTCATCCTCTCCTCCACACAGGGAAAAAAAATGGCAAAAATTATTTTCTGCTGGAGATGACTAATTATATTGACATTTTTTATATTCAGCACCATCAGGGTTGATTGTCTCAAAGCAAGCCTAAGCCCTATGTTAAAATACATTCTAAAAAGAAGAGTGCACGATGTAGATCTCTTCCTATGGCTCAGGCTTTTCCTAAAKAATTTTCTGCATTTTTAGGAGATTCTACAACACACTGTAGATCAACTCTTTATTATTTACTTTTCTAGCTATGGAAAAGCAGTCCCTACATAAGGTGCCTCCTGGAACTCAGGGAAACTTTGATTTAGCTCCTTGGCCTACCAAAGATTTCCCTGTACACCATCTGCTCTTTTCATTTATTTAAAATCCACATCTGCAGGGTTCTGAAAATACCAGGCTGAGAGTGCCTAATGGTACAAATGCAATACAGCCTTTACCATGGGCTCATTAAGATAAACAAATAATTAGGATAAGAAGCTTTCATCAATGGAATCTGAAGGAAACAGTCCATAATTGTGGAACAACCATGTTTAATGTCCAACAAATTGCATCCAGCAGATACTTATTGAAATATTTAGTAACACCTAAGTATTTTTTAAAGGAAAATGTTCTTTTGCAGGCAGCAGAAACAAAATGGCACAGCAAGAGTCAAGGATGGAAAATACTGAATGAGTACTTGCAGTATTCTGCTGAGCTTTCAGTTAAAATTGGCCCAAATAAACCAACACAAACCCACGGAAGTAATTTTTAATCTAAATTTCAGCTAAATTTAGCATAGGCAGTATTATGATCCTTTTTAGATGTACAGAAAAAAAATACCAATGACATCATGTTAGACAGACAGCATGGAAAGTCAGTGAAACTACTAGAAATGAAGAAATACTGCTTGAACAACAAAAACCATGAAATGCTTGTTCACATTCAGGCACCTTCAACACAGCTTTTCAGTGAACAACTTCTGTTTGACTGCCTGCTCTGACAAATAATTCCATGATAAAACAATGAATAAATTAGAACTTCTGTAACCATAAATATACTTTTTAGAGAATTTTTAAGATCCTTGGTTTCATTTGTAGGGATCCTCTATTACATTTAACGAAAGTACTTGAATTTCTGCCCATAAAAGTATTGTCTATTCTCAAACTAATTTCATTCTTGTATCCTCACAGTCATACATTGTTAAGTCCCTCTCTAGAAAGTGCATTTCTTGCATTTTTCTGTAGGGCATCTGTCAATCAACCTCCAGTCACCCTTGTAGTCAAGAGCAATAAACCATCAACACGAAGCATCAGCAGAACTCTCTTCACAAATACAAACAAAATTACACTCCATCTAATGTRTCCACCCCAGAAAACCCTCAGGAAATACTGAATTAACAAGTTTGTCTTACAGCTCTGAATGTCAACTAACTTAGGTTTTGCAGGACTAAGGGAAAAGAATCAGTCTCAAGTTCTCTTGCCCTCAGCTCTGTTAATAAATCTGAGGCTTCTGCTTTCCAGTTGGCCTTTAAAGAAGAACAAAAACGAACAGCAGGGTTTCCTCRGAAGGAGAAAGGAAACTGAAAAGAATTTTATAGATCAAAAGCAGTACTTCAACCTGTATTCAGAAGGGCCCTGCACAAATTGAAGAGACGACTTGTTGAAGTGGCAGCCTTGTGTCTATAACCTCAGCTGAAGGAGGACTCCAAAATCACACCAAATAGCACACTGTGAGACAGGAATAGCAACCAGTGCTGAGATCCAACACAGAAATAACAGCTCTCTCCTGCTCACTAGTAGGTTCCTCTTCCTGTCCTGATCCTCTCTCCTTCACCACCTGAACAACCAGAACAGCAAGGACAGAGCAGGCTCCTGAATTTGAGTGAAAAATCACAGTTGAGACGAGGCAAAAAGCAGTGACCTACATAGAGGAGTCAATGTCTTTTTATAGAACCACAGGGAAGTTCAGACTGGAAGACCTCTAGAGAGTCTGTCTAGCCAGACCTGCTTCAAGCTTCTAAGTTACATTAGGCTGCTCAGGGCCTTAGGTCAAGCTTTGAACATTTCCAAGGATACTTCTGTGTGTTAAGTGAACTTTTTTGTAGCGTGCAAAAAAGGAGAATCCGCTTCAAGGATTTCTTTTGGTTTACTACCAAGATTATCTAATGTGCTTGCAGCACTTCGAATCACTAGGAAACTCAATGAATACAGAGTTTTTACATTCAGGAAACATAAAATGGGAAATGATCTAGTGCAAATTAGCATGTAGAACTCAGCCTAAAATCACACTGATACCAAGGACAGTGGGAAACTCTTCATTTTGACAGAAATATGTGACTCCAAATAGGGCTCCCATTTCCAGGGTTCTTCACAACACTGAGTAGGATCTTCAAAAGCTGAGAAAGAAAATGGCTGTTGCCAACCCACAGTGGATTTGACGTCTCTCCCTCCAAAACAGTTATGGCTGAGGTGGTAAAAATTACATCAGCCCAAAGAGTATTAAAAGAAAAGGAAAGGAGGAAAATCTGCCATAAATGTGGCTCACAAAATGATGGATGTCATCCTAAAACTGGTCTTATGGATCACAAAACAGTCTGTTAAAAATGTTAATTCCCTCAGCCATCAGACTGAGAAATATACGAGCACATCTAACTTTTGTGAGGCTCATCAACAGGTATTTTACTACCACAGTAACACACTGAAGAGGTTTCCAATAGTATATTTCATAATTTCCACTCCACTTCCCCTTAGAAGTTTCCAAAAGACCTATTTGTAGTGCCACGGTTTTACACAAGTATCATTTGTACATGTGACCGCATACACAGCAGTTAAAGGGGTGTCCTTTAATCACTGGAACATCCCAAATTTTTCAGAAAGCAGTTTCTGTTGGTTGATCAGTATCCCCATCAACCACTGTCTCCCAGTTCAGCAGATCAGCAAAGTGACTTCTGCTTCAGCAATGACTAAATCAAGACACAGATCCAATACTCTGAAGTGACTGTGTTTCCAGAATTTAGTTAATCCTGCAGTAGCCACACTACCACCTGCCAGCCTCCTCTAAATCACTTACTSTAAACCTTTTTCCAATGATTTCTTTCAAGCTCTTTTAGCATTTATAATACAATAGAGCCTAAAAGTACTGTACCTGCCAAAATGAATTACATGTAAGGAACTGAGACTCTCCACATTTTTTGCAGAGGCATGTTGCACAATTTTTGATTCAGACCTAACTTTTTTAATCCTCTTTTCTTGTTAAGTGCACTACAACAAAAGTACAAACACTGACATTAAGGGGATTCATAGCAAATGACATTTTTATGAAGCCAGATGAAGTTTTTATCAAACTTAAGAGGCAAATATTCTGGGGTTTTATGTTTTCCCACTGATGTTTAACTATGACCAAAACCTGAAACCTGATTTAAGTTAGGAAGATAAAAAATAGTCAGAGAAGCAGCTATGGGACGATTGACCCAGTATATGATGCTAAGCAGCCCAAAAGCACAATAATACTTTGTTAATTAATTTTTTTTTTTTTTTTTTTATATTAAAAGTAACCTACCCGGTGATTCCAAAGAGCACTACTCAAACACAGAATTGGAGCCAAATTCCATTCATATTGCCAGGAACCTCCTACTGAATGTAAGCTGTGGAAGGCAATACAATCACAAAAAGACTGTCCTAGCACAAAAAAAAATTATCAGTACATTTACCTTTTTCTTCAACCTAATGGATAATACAATGGATTTCAGATTTGACCCACTATTCTACAAGGAATCCATGATTCTATGAAGAAAAGTAAATTATTTTCATCRTAAATTCAGGTAAATTTCAGCCAGTTCTTTTCCTATTTATAAACTTCCTTCAGTGTTTTAACTTCTGTCTGTTGTCTGAGTTTAGATAATTGAAAAGTAGAAAGAACCTTTTTTTTTTTTTCTGACTATATTTCTTGTTTAGTGTGATTGTCCTAAAATATAACCACGTCTTTTTCCAGTGTTGAGGGCTCCGCTCAGTTACCTGGACAGACTGGTTAATGCTAAACCATTTGATGAGCCACAAACCACAGAATGCTAAATAAGAATTGGCCCCAAACTCAACCAAGCATCAACTTTTCAGCTTCAATTAACAAACTTATTTCAAAGAGAGTTGAGTCAAATTTAAAAAGCGAGAAAGAGCGAGCAGGAATAAATTCAATTTACTTTGTTTTCAGGGATGGAAGAAAGCAGGGATTTTTAAGCGCTTCCATTAAAACACTCAGAACTCTTCAGGGAGCCGCTGGTATTTGGGCACCAGGAATGTCTCTCCCTTCAGCACACAAGCTCAGGTTGCTCAGTGCCGCCGATGGCTCAGCACTGACACAGCCACAAGGGCTCACTGCTCACAGGGCTGCCAGCGTTGGACACATCCCACCTCATTCCTCAGCCACAACACAACAGTTTCTGACCAGAGACACAAGTGAGACATTTCTTTGAAAGCATTAAAGTCTTTGATCTCTGACTTTTTTTTTTTTTAAGTGGTCAACCTCTTTTTTTTTTTTTTTAATGATATGCCGACTGTCTTTTTTATCCCCCTTTCTAGCTTGAAACACCTTAAGTTAATGTTCTGTGAACTGATCTCAAACATACTTTGCATTCTGCTTTAGGGTACTCCCAGTGCAGCTCATGAAAATGGTTTTCTTTCTCTATGTGGAWAAATCTAAACTGCGTAAGATACAAACTGATATTTGAATGAGCATGTTGTCAAAAAACAAATAACTGTAACTRACAGCTGACAATTATGTAATTGTTTAAAGAGGGATTTTAAAGGCGTTTCTTGGTAAGAAAGTGTGGTTTATGGCGTTCTCCTAGATATATTTAAAGGGCTTATATATGAAAGAAGGTGGGGGAATATGTGAGCACCAAAATCTCAGGGCAGTTCTATTTTTCTAGTCATCATTATTCCAGACTGATTACATACAATTAAAATACACTTATTTCCCAGTATCTAAGGACCCTTCTGTAACTTTCACTCCTCAGATTCCACTAATGCCATAAACAATTGGGCACGGCCAAGTGCATTGGGTTGTTTTCCTGAAGTTTCTTGTGGAATCGTAGAAGATGAAGGAGTAGTAACCGCCAATTCAGCTGCCCCTTGGTCAGAGGATGAGGCCTCTTGTAACAAACTAGGACAGCAAAACTCTTGATTTACTTTATATATCACACATTCTTTAATAAGTCATAAAATCAAGGTCTCCTGAACATGAATTTTAAACAGAGATCTCTGGATGTACGCTCAGCTTACAAGCACTGACTGATCTCCTGGAGGAGAGCCCCGATTACCAGAAACTATTTCAAAACCCTTCACTGGAATCCGTTCATTCTAGAAAGCCTCAAATGAGGACAAGGCAGGGAGATGAACGGAAAATTAATTTTATGCATTTTTTCCCAATTTTCATCCCCAAAATTATTACTGTGTTGCATTGCTCTCCTGATTTTGATTTACAACATATTTACAGTACATTTTCCAAGGGTCAATTAAATGACTGACACAGTGAAGCCATTACTCCATTTAATGATAGCTTTAGTTTCATCCTTATATCCTACATATATTTATAAATTACTGACAGCAACTATAATTTAAACAAACTACTACACCGAGCCCCTAAATCATTTGAGTTCGGAGTTACAGATGCACGTTACAGTTCTTTTTAAGTYGCCATTTAATGGAATTTCCAAACACTAGAGCTCCTCTGCAGTTTTCTTTATGTAATGCTATAGCACTCTCTTTGGCTATTTAACAAGTCTAGGTCTTTCATCTGAAACATCACACAAGTCCTAGGAAAATCTCTTTCCAGTTTGTGAATCCAACCTGCACCTTGACATGATGCCTCCCGTTGAAGCTACACTCCATTTCAGGGAGAAAAATACCATCACACCTAAGGAAACCCAATGATCCAGGTAACTGTGTGCCTGTCAGGACACACAGCTTCGTACCTGTCAGGACACAGCGAGATACAAACTTTTATAACTACAAAATCAATCACAGAACCTGCAGAAATGACTAAACATGGGTTTAAACTATTACGTCCGTTAGCAGAGATAAAACTCAGTCATGAAACTTCTTTTCTCAGGGGGATTATTTTTTAAAAAAAGTGACCTAATGAAATCCGAGTTACAGGCTAGAGGGAGACAGCTGGCTTTTTTAGAACTGTTCCCTAAGCTCCATTTTATGGAACCTGAAGTTCAGTCATCCCCCAAGCATTTCATACCTTCCCTGGGGTGGGCATGCCTGTGTCTTGTGCCAGGGACTACAGCTGGAAACATGAGTGCATGTGGCTGCAGTGTGCCCACGTGTGAGAACACATATCCAGCACATCATAGATTTCCATACATATGCATTTATTTATTTAACAAGATAGCACAGTTGGTTAAATGAAATATGCTCTGCATAAGCATTATAAACTTATACTTGATTTTTTTTCCCCTTTAGCATGTATTTCCTGCTACTTCAGTAGACAGCACTGAGCGTACATAATTACTAATTAAATTCCGACAACAATAATAAAACTATGTCCTTAAGGATGTAACAGATAAACACTGATATGCAAACAGACTACATCACCAGTGACATCTTATTTCTAGACCGGCTTGGAGGAAGAAAATCTTCCCCAAAACAACCATATCACATCAAAGTAGAACACAAGGCAAGATGTTCCCTTGGCAGGAAGATGAAGCAGAAGTTTCTGAGCACAGGGAACTGCCATGTTAAACCCCCCAGCGATGGCTTTTAAAGACAGTGGGCACCTCTGCTTGTAATTTCACTACTGAATTTGGAAGTCTCCAGTGGCATCAACATTCATCTGTCTCTCTAACAACGCATTTGGCTCTTTGATGATCTGGTTACGTAGGTTCCCTTTGCGACTTAAATTAAGGAAATCAACAGCCATTTAAAAAGAGCTTCCTTGAAAAGTGAGTAAAGCATTTGCTGTTAAACTGGCTGAGTTCTGCCACCCCTGCAAGCAAAACTCCTCTATAGCAACGCCTTCAATACCACATGAACATGTAGAACTGAAGGAGTGGCAGAGGTGTATATGCAATGTAAGGCAAAAAGAAGTTATGGAAGGCTCTGTTCCACTAGGAATATTTTCACAGATTGCAGGAAGATTTGGCTCAGGCCATGCTGGATCAAGAAGCATAAATCTTGCATAATCTATGGGAAATCATATATTTTCAAAGAGTGTCAGAAATAATTTCCAACAGGATTTCATTAAACACGACAACAGACTTCAAAGGAAAAGAATGCTTAATTGTGACATAGTTTCTTACTCACTGTCAAAACTACCATGATTCGACTGCRTCCACAGACTAAATCCCACAGTGTTTTTCACCTGTATTCTGATTTTCACATTAACTTCTCCTGACATCATATTACTTGCCTGTGTAGTAATTGCCTTTTGCAAGGAGGATGGGTTTTCACAGACCCAAGAAAGATACGGTCACTGCTACTCCACCGCACGGGCAAAAGACAACTGCTACCAATTTCCTCAGCAAACTCGTTGCAGAAAGAGGTAATTGGGACAGAAGAATATTAATCTCCCCTAAGAATTTTTTATGTAAATGGTAAATAATACTCATTTATTTCATCCAGTCCAAAATACTTGGAATACAGGAAGCTGTATCTTGATCAYGCTCCTCGAACATTGGCATTACATAGCATGTGCAACTGTGCTCTTGGATCCACGTGTATTTGTAATTCCAGGAAAAGGCTTTGGGATGCTTTAGACAAAGGGGTTTGACCCTTGTCCCCGCTGGCAGTCCGCTGATGGGCAGCAGGATTACCGGGCTGGCTTTTTCAGGTGGACAGCCTGGCAAGTGAGAGTTAGCAGCAGCATCCCCAAAGGTTTCCAACACCTGGATGAGACAATCAGCACTATTCAAAAGTTAAAGGTTGTCTTTGGCTCATTGAAAGGAAAACTACACGGGTTACAATACAAGGTTTGGGGTTTATTGTTCTTGCAACTTAACCCTCAAAGAATTACCTGGAACAGCGCCAAAGGCATTAGTTCTGATGCCTGTGAAACTGAACTGAGATCTGACTAATTCCTGCTTGGAGCCAGCGCTGTCTTCCTTCAAGAAAAGTCCTACTACCTGTTTAACAACTACAGGGCCCTTTAAAATCCAGGTAGAAACACTCACCTGGATCCACAAGGGCCTTTTGAAAGGTTTTGTCAGGGTTTTGGTGTTTTTTTTTTCCTTTCAACCTCTCAATTTTTCATACAGGTGTTGTTTTCTACTAAACTTTCTATAACCTCAGCTTAACAGCACCAAATGATATTAGACTTCACTGTTTAGAATRTCTGTTTTTTCTTTTTACTGTATGAATGTGTCCAATTTAAGCTTGGAGCTGGTCCTTAAAAGTAGCTGGTAAATTCCTGGTAAATTCCTAAGGAAATGGGTGTTTTAATGGCAAGGCTGACATATTCCTGACTGTGGGAGCGTGAATGGCGCCACTATGAGATTACTCAAGTCCATGTAGAATACAAATGCAATACAGGACCACAGGTTCAGATCTTTGATCTTTTTTTTTTCTTTTTTTTTTGCAGAGGCTGTGATGTATAAAGCCAATTCCACTGTGCAGACAGTACTACACTGAATATAAATTATCCTTTAACTATAGCAAGGCTCACATTTAAAGAAACGCTGCAAGCGTGAACAATGCAACCATGAGGTAGAGTTCCTCTGTAACAAAAAAACCCCACAACGATCTGCATGGATAACCATGGTTTCAAAGGACAAAATTTCTTCCACAGCTGTTATTTGATTAAAAAATAGAGTAAAATCTGGAGTATTGGGCACACAGAAGTACAGCTGGAGCACAGTGCTCGCTCTTTCCATTAAAAAAGTGAGCTAGGAATACTTGCTTTATTGCCCAGATTAAGCATCATTCCCCTAAGAGGCATAAAAAATGATTYGAAAATGTGGAAACCAACAGTCTCTACTGAATAGGGCTTGAAATTTAAACATGTCTTTTCCAGATACCTCTTTAGAGGAAGAACCTTCTGCCTACTGAGCTAACACTAAGCTCCCTGGAGTTTAGCCATGAATATTCTAAACCAATCTCTTACAATTCACGAAAAGTTATCTTTTGCCAAAATAAAATGCTTAAGAGGAATTCAATATGCTTATACTGCTTTTCTTAATTTTATTTAAAATAAGTGTTCCCATCTCAACTTCATGCCAAATACACAGCAAAAGAGAGAGAGTGAGCTCTGAAGATGTTACCTGAGATTCTGTACACCAATGGGAAAACAAATTCCTTCTGAGAACACCATCTATTCAGGGTTAGTTTGTAAATTAGCATGTAGCCAACACTTTTGCAGTTACAGATAGGTACTGTTGAGGATTCTTACACKAATTTCTCGGCTGTTTACATCAGTTGTTTCTTGGGTGGTGCTCAGCCATGGTGCATCCGCGCTCTGGGATGTTTCTCTGCACGCCAACTTTGTTTGTGTGAGTGGGAATGTTAGTAAATAAATAAATAAACAAACAACTTTGTTCCTTATCTTACCTCTTTTGACCTGTGCAATCTGGCAGATCAATGCTACTTCCAGTGCAGACAAGCAAAAAGTTACAATTTATCTTTCACTTAATCTTTTTGTTGTCTTTAGGCTTCCTTTCAGTAAGGCTTGAAGAAGGTGCTCTTTGTGGCTCAGTTCTCTATGCCAGAATACAGCTGAGCACAAAAAAGAATGCAAGGGTGAGCTGATAGTATCTACTGTCCTCAGCTCTGCTTTGGTTCAATAAACCTGAACATCTTCTCCCCTCCTCTGCCGATTGAGATAAGCAGCAACAATTACTCAAAATGTATTATCAACTCAAGCTCAAAAAGGCAAGATCAGCTGAGCCSACTGCATCTTCCCCAACCTGTTTCCTTCAGTGTCCGAGAAGGGCAAATAGGTCCCTGTTTGCCTCTTGCCATGCACCTCGCAGCTACTTTACAGGCAACTACACCCAGGCAGCAAAAGGAGAGTGAGATAAATCCTTTGCCTTGCACATCGCCTGCAAGGTTTCTGCCTGCAGCCAGCAGGCTGCAAGATCTGTACCACAATGGCAAAAGTCACAACCATCCYTCCCTTCCCCACACGATCACGTTCTCTCCTTCTCTTTCTGTGTTCTGCTCTCTCCTTGCCTTTCTGTGGTCTCCATAGCTGAAACCAAGAATTCACTGGGCATCACTGCAATGCCTCTATAACCAATTCTAACCGTATCCAGAGCTTGAGTCAATTAAAGCACATTTCAGCTTCATCTGGTTTTCATCCCATTCCAGTACTCCACATACACAGCAACTTTAAGCTTACAGACATCCCTTCATGGTTCAAGAAAATCCTTCAATCAAAGAACTTCATTTACAATCCAGCATAGTTTTTGCTTTCTCTGTTGTCCACAGCAGCCTGGCATTTTGATGCAATCCTCATTTAATGCAATCTCCATTACAGGATTATGATCACATCAATAAAATGTTCCATATGTTTGGGTTTTTTTCTCATCCCTCACCCCCTCTCATTAATAGTAGGCACTATAGCTGCAAAAAAACAACAAATCAAACAGGCTGATGGGATGCTCTAGGGAGGTAGCGGGGGGCACACATTCAACAAAATGCAGCAGCCAATGCAAACTGCCCATCAGAGACTGAGCCCGTGGATTCCTGAGCTAGGCGAGTTGCTCACTGTCCGCGCCGTGAGCACATATCCTCACCGTGCTGTGCTACCAGACTAAAAATAAATACAGCTTTTGCAATCACTTGTGAGCTCCGTGCACTTTTCACAGGAGCAGACTTTCATTTTACTTGATCGGTTCCAGCCTATGCATACTGGTCTGGATGAACCGCTGAGGCTCTGCTTCCCAAGGGGTGGGGGGGAGATGCTGGACAAAAGATATCATATGAAAAGATACAAAAATCCGCCTTTTCCCCAAGCCCCCTTCTTACCTTAAGTGCCTTCTCTGCACAAGATGCCAGTCTACACGGGCTCCTCAGCATATCATCAAGGCGTTTAGAGTAGTGAAGGCTGCCCCACTGCATGGAAGTTAGACCGCTTTGCAACAGCAAATCCTCGATCCAAAGCACCAGCCGCTTCTTCCCATGCAGTGTGCCGAGCACGAATCACACGCGACTTCCACATAGGGAATAAAATTGTAAAAGAAACGGGGGGGGAAAAAAGAAAGAAAAAAAGGTATCCTAACTTTTAGGTAGCCTTAGTTTGTTTTATTTCTGTTGGATTTAGTCAATTATCTGCCTTTGCAGCCGCCAGACGATGGAAAGGCARTCGCGCCTTGGAAGCCCCGCACCAGCCCGCAGAGGTCCAGCCGCGTAACCCAAGTTGCGCGGAGAGACTCTGAACTCGGTGCGGCTCCGCAGCGCAGCCCGGCAGCCCTTCCCTCGCCGGGCGGCTGCGGACACCGGAGCACCGGGTCCCCCCGCGGGGCAGCCGCCGCCGCTGGGCGCTCGCCCGGCCCCCGGCGGGGCTGGCCCGGAGCTGGCCCGGCTGGCCCTGGGGGCGCGGGCTGCGCTGCCGGCGGCGCCCCGGAGCCCGCGCTGTCCCGGCGGCGGCGGCTCCGGCTCGGCTCTGCCGCGGCCGCCCGCGCCCCGCTCTGCCGCTGCCAGCCGGCCCTCCCCGCGGCTGACATCAGCGCCAGGAGGAGGAGCGACGCCGGGGACGCGAATAGCCGGGCCGAGGGGGGTTCCCCCTCCCGGAGCCGCCCTGCCCGCTCCTCTCGGAGAATCCCCCGAAAGCGGCGGCGTGGCCGCTCCGCCGCCTCGCCGGGGGGCGACCCCAGTCCCCGCCGGCGCCCCCCGCCCTTCGGTACTGCCCGGCGGGCGGCTCCCAGACGGGGGAGAAGCGCGGGGAACCGGCACTCGGGGTCGGAACGGGACCGGAGCGGGGCGCGGCGCTCGCAGCCCGGGGCTGCCGGGCAGCTCAGCGCCGGCGGTGCGTTCCTGCCTCCCTCCGCCGGGCTCCCCGCCTGCACAAGCGCCGCGGCGGGGGAGCGGGAGGGGGTATGCGGGATCGCCCCTCGGCCTGGCCCCGGCTGGGAGAGCGCCCGTTCCCGTGGAAGGACTGCCGCCCCCGGCTCCGCCGCCCGCCCTCCCAGCCCGTCAGTGCGGCGGTGCCCGCTCCGACCGCCCCCGCCGCAGCCCGGGATGGCAGCGGAGGAGCCGCCGGCCGAGCCGCGCTCCCGCTGCGGAACGGGCGCCGCGCGAAGGCTCCGAGCGGGGGTGGCGGGGGGACAGCGCCCGGGGCTGAGCGGAATCTGCCCGGCGGCGGGGCTGGGTGCCCGGGTTCCGAGGAGTCTGGGTGCCCAAGCTTGGGGGTGTTGGGTGCCTGGGCACGGGGGTTTGGGTGCCTGAGCTCGGGGGTTTGGGTACCTGGGCTCGGGGGTGCTGGGTGTCCGAGGCACGGGGTGGGGCGAGTGTCCCGCACGTTTCGGCGGCTCTTTTTTACGGTCGGAGCTCGGGGGAGCGGGAGACCACGACGGAGACAGGGGGTCGTGCCGCAGCCTCCGACGGGGACCCGCTGCCGASGGGAGCAGCGCTGGCCTCCGGTCGCCCCCGGACGGGCTCCAGTGTCTGTCGGGCCGGACTGTCCCGCCCGAGCCGGACCCTGCTCGCCGGGAGGGGCAGCGCTGGGGTCGGGGGGTCCTCCCGGGGGCGATGATCGGGGCGATGCAGCCSGGAGTCGGGGCTGGTGGCCGTGTGAAGTCAGTTCAGTCAGTGATCAGGGATCAGTGCTGGCACAGTGAGGTTGTGGTGGTGACTTCAGCTTGCRTGAAAATACAGTTTAATTAATAGTTAATTTGTGGTGTTGATTTTAATAATCTGAGTATCTTGTACTATTTGCAGTATTTTGCCAGATGCCTGCAGTAGGCAGTTCTCAGTGAACACAATAATTATTTGTAAATAATTGAGCATTTTTTCTGTATTTGGGTGACAAGACAGTTTTAAACTCTTCTGATGAAGAGAAGACATTGCACTTACCCTAACAGCACACATTTTTCATGTGTTCTTTAAAAATAGTATGAAAATGTCTGTGAAAGCCTTATTTTACCTTCTTCACTGTAGCGAGATGTAGGTGATGCCTCACTTTTATCGCTAAATATAGTTTAAATGCCAGAATTTCTCTGAAATAAAGGTATATAAGTGAGAGGATGAGCAAGTTCTGAAATCAGCTTCTGAAAATCCCCAGTCATTCAGTGAATTGTCTCCATCTTACCTGTTAACTCATATATTCAATGAGATTCTTTGAGTATGAACTCGGAATGAACAATTGCATGGCCATTAACCATGCTGAAATACTCCAGAACAGATGTAATGCCTTTTCTTCTAGGTCGTATTTCCATATCGTATTTCAGTCGCATGACTCTAAGCAAATGCCCATTGTATTTTACTCTACTGGGTGCTAAATTCTGTGAATTTAGTGAAGTTATGACTTCATTGTTTTTGTCCCACATACATACAGATGGCAGAGGTGCCTCGTTATGTACAAACAGAACTTTACCCACAAATTAGAGTTCATGTCCTGGCTGCTGTTCACCAAGCTGCTGAGAATAACACCTACCAGTCAGTGAAACATATTTATCAACATTCCCKAACGTTTTGCAATAAAATGGGGTATACAGAAACTGCAAAAAGATAAAAAATAAAAAGCAGAGCGCAGCTCTGTGTGTTTGGTTTATCACGATGGTGGCATACAGATGAGGACTGGTTATCAATCCTGTTAATACTCATTTCACTGAGCTGCTGTTACAGAGGACTTCTAAAGTAGCAAAGTCCATAATGGACAACTGTATTTTACACCTAAGAAGAGGCAGCTGGGGAGAATTTCTGTGGATTGCTTGGAYACAAATGACCTTCAGGATGATTTGTCCTGTGCAAGAGTGATCAACTGCGATAGCAGCAGCCAGTCCAGAAAGGAAAGTGAGGGGCATGTCCTGGGAGGGATGACCTATCCAGCTTCCCAAGGGGTGTCTAAGCAACAATGGATCCAGCATTCTGCCTCAACTATGCTTGAAATGCATAGCCAGGAGTCAAATTTATTAAAAATTGTTATTTTAAAAAAAAAAAAAAAAAAAAAAGAAGGAAAAAGTAAGGAGTAGGTGGCTTATTTAGCAGATATTGGTGAGACACCCTGGAAAAGGGCAAGAACCTTTTACAAACCAGAGCAGCTACATCACAAAACTAATGAGTTTGTGTCAGACTAACTCTGTCCATGCAGAAAATGCTATGAACAAAATACTTCTGTTCATCAGAAGGTATTGCTGCTACCCTTGATTCAGATCAAGGTCTAAATCCTGAAATTGTTTGTTACTCTGAGCACATGAAGAGGCCCCACAGGAACTATTCACATGTGAAAAGAGCTAGGACCAGAGCCAAAGTTTTGCATACTGTGAAGGTCAAGCTTGCTTCCTTTCTAAATCTTGCACTTCACAGACAAACTCTCAGAACTATGGTTTCCATAGAGCACCTTCAGCTCATTCCTCAGGATGCTGTAAGCACCATGGCTGATTAAAGAGCAATTTGTGTCCTAGCAGGTCCCTGAGATTTTGGGGCTGGGTGCCTTGCAGGGAGCTGTTGCCTTGCAGAGCAGGGGCTGCCCCTGCCTTCCCCTGATTGCAATTATTGTGCTGCTTCTTCCCACAGATGCCAGGGTTTTTTTATGAACTTCTCAAAATGTTAGAGTCTTTTAGATATTATACAAGTCCTGGCTTTACAGTCATGGAAAAACCTGTTAATAAAAATGCACTGCCTGTAGGACGAATTCTCAGCATTTTTGCAAAGGTCACGTAAAATATATTGCTTGAGTAGCCTTACTTTGGTCGCCAGATAAGTCATTGAGAGGCCACATGATGACAGCTGCAAAGAAAGATTGTAATTCACTTTCATGTCTCTATGCAAGAAAATAAGAGACACAAGCCTTCCCTTCAGTGCTGGGGATGGGGGCTGTGTGGAGACTGGTGCAGGGAACAAAAAGGAACTACTCTCACCAGCCTGACAGATAGGGTTGGGAGGTCTCTCTCCTGAAGGCCTCACAGAGTTCTGCTTTGTTTCTTCTTTGCTGTCAGAACAACAGAAAAACTCAGGGAACAAATTGCAACTTTAGCTAGGATTTTGCCTCAGTCCCAAACATGACTTTTATTCTCCATATACTTACGTGAGCAACAGTTTCTTTTTCTCCTTTTTCCCTCATCCTTATTTAGTGRAAATGTAAAATAAATCCTGCTCGGGTTTTTGAGCACCAGCCCAGATTTTACTTCTGTTTCTCAATAATGGAAATTCACAAGTTTTACCTTTCTGGGGGAAATGTTTATCTCCCTTGCACCATGCTCCATCAATGCCAGTTGATCCTGTATTTGGATTTGCTAATAACACAAACAGTGGGCCTGGGTCTCTCAGAGTCCAACCCTTTGCAGTGCTCTATAATTACAGTGGCTGATCTTCTTTTTTTCTAAATTAGTTGTGGAAATATTCTTTTTTGGCCAAGAAACAGGCATAACATCAGGTCAAATGACTTTATGTCATATAAAACAATAACTAGAAATGACACAGATGCATAAAAAAAAAACCTACAGCCACAAATCATGATGAACAATTGTCACGTGTCTATATTCACTCTACTCCTTTCATCCCAGGACTGGAGACATTATACACCTATTGCTGATAGGGAGGAAGTTTAGACTGCATTATTTTTAGAAGGGTCTCAATTTCTAAATACACAGATTTTTTGAGGGAGAGCCAGGCACCAGTGGTGGTTATCATCTCACAGAGGTGTTGCCAGAACCATTAAAACACACAGCTCTGGAAGCCTCGTACTTAACAGCGGGAGGTAGAACAAACTAATTTTATTATCAACTCAGCTGTCAAGTGACAATGTTTTTTAAATGCCATGAATTATGTATAAAACACATTAATTTTTATGCTCTGCTTTGAGAGTTGCTGCCTGCACACCCAAAGGGCAGGGCTTTGGCAGGGGCTGTGCCAGGCAGGGCAGGGGGAACTCATGGTCCCAGCTCCCTGCTGGAGCCAGCAGCAATGATATCYATGACAATACAGGTGGCAGCTTAAAATGACTCAAATAAGATCAAAATCAGACTGAATCTTCCATCTAGGAATTAATGAAATACCTGTCCTTGATAACAGCAAACTGAGTAATAGGAATCTGCAGAAACTGTTCATTTAAATACATTTTGTAAACGTAACAAGTTGCACTGTGCTGTTCTTTGCATYTTTAAGAGTGTCTGGGGATTTATGTCTTGCAAAATGGAAACAAACTAAGAAAGCTGAAATATATTGTGTCTTTAGCTGTACTTTACAGCACAGCTTGTGTTTAAGAAGCAGTCTAGACATGCAAAAATGCTAGAATAAACAATTTTTTTTTCATTATTTTAAATTAGCTTCTACTGGAAACCTATAAATTTCAGAATGATGCACACTAACAGGATTGCATATCTATTCAAATATTCCAAAGAAAAGATACTAAAAGGCTATTCTGTTACCTGCCACAATAAAAATAAATTTCCTTCCAACTTAATGCAATTACAAGTGATTTCCTGTAAAAGAAAAAATAAACCTTCAGGATATTTTGCAGAATATTTTACTTACTAGCAAGAAAAGTCAAAAGTCACTTTTTTTTTTTCTTTCTCTCCCTACTTACTTTATTGGCTCGTTTAACCTATTTTAACATATAAATATTGTTAAATACTATCTAATGTTCATTATAGGGCTCCAAATATTGGTTGACCTTAAATAAATATGTTTCCATTCATTGTCCTTTCAGCTGAATTGTGTGTGCAACAAAAGAAAAATCAGCTAGAGTCATGATTGAGATTTTTGAATTTATGACCACCAGGGTAGAAAAGAGCTGTTTCTTCTGGAGAAATGACAGAAGTGACCATGCCAAGGCACAGAATTTTTCTCCTTGTGACTGTGCAGGTCAATAACAAAGGAGGTAGATACCTACACTGACCATACCTGCAGCTGGAGAACAGGGGTGTAGTAAATCGGGCACTAACCTGGATATTGGAAGACCCATCTTTCTTTTCTACCAGGCTTCTCTCTTCAATCTGGTTTTTGCCAAGTCTTTTAGTTTCTGTGCCTGCCAGTTTTTTTATTTATTGTGAAAAGTAGTATGTCAGTAATAGAAATATTTTAAATATTGCTCAGATTATGTTTGAACAAAAACATTTGCAGTTATTGTTGATATATCTCAAAAATTTTCACATTCAAAAATGGAACTGATTTTATGAGTATGTTGCATKCCTAGATCTCCTTGCATTGTCTCACTGAGAGAGCAAAGACCTGTTGAAATAGGTGCTTTTAAGCCATCATCATCAGGCCTGGATTTCTTAACATAGTGAGTATATTGTTTTCTGCAAAAGGGAAGAACATTACTCTTTTGTAACAGGATATGTTTTAGGATCCATTCTGGCATCACCTTAATGCCAATGATATTGGTGGCCATATAATGCCAAAGAGAGATCAGTCGGATGCATGATTTGCAGGAAATTATGTTCCCTGGCTTYCCATGCTCTGTAATCCAAGTACCAAAACTGCTCACCAGAGAAACAGAGGAACTCATGTTCATAGTCTCAATTTTTTTCACCCTAACTTTGAAGAATTTACTCCCTTATGGGGTAGGGAATGAAAGAATTGCTTTGCAAAACAGAGTTTCTGAGACGGAACACTTAACTGGACCCCATCAAGAACTTTAATCATTCCATGCAAGTACAAGACAGGACTTGCTGAACAAACATCTGCTGCAGGGGCAAAGTAATAGCAGAGAATGGGCATGGATGCTTCCAGCTGTGTAATGTTGCCAAGGGCTTAGTAATTCCCATTCCAAGRATTGCTGTATCTCAGCAGTGAGTGAAGTTGTTCATATAAAAATGCTTGGGATTGTTTTGAAGGAAAGAGTTATGCAGAAATGCGTGCCACCAGGATGTGGATTCCTTTCCTTCAATTTAGACAGCAAAATGTTCAGTACTAAGGTTTTCAAAGGATTGTGTAACATTCCAGACCTTCCTTCCAGAACAGGGTCATGGCATGGTTTGTTGACAGGAACACTGAGGTATCAGTACAGACCAAGGTGTAAGCCTTACCTGGGGTTTGGGTTGACATCTTAGGGCATTGTGTTCACTCAGTTCAACTTTGGCTGTTACGTGTGCTCTCCTAAGTCTACTTCCTGAAAAAGTTTTGTTTGTTTGTTTGTTTTTTTKCCAATCAAAGTCTAGAATTGTGTGTAGGTGTGGGGTTTTTTTCATCAAAATTACACCTGTTGTTAACGCTCCCTGACCATGGCGCCTCAGGGTTCTCTCAATGAAACAGAAGGGAGGAAGGCTCCTCGCAACAGAAGATGCTTTAAATATTTCTCAAAACGCCGTTTCTCCTACAGTGTCTTACCCCACTGCTCACCAAAGCTGTTTAAGGCGTCGGTAATCCCGCAGGCGTTCTAAAACCTTTATTTTGGCGGTGCACTGTCTCTCCCGTGAGGATCCAGGGCCTGTTCCGGGAGCCGGCTGCATTTCCCACAGCRGCGCCGCTAGAGGGCGCCCCAGGCAGCGCTACTCCCTCACGGCCTCCAACAGCTCCGCGACTGAAAAATTACCAAAAAAAAAATATAAAAGGTTCTTTGTAACGTTGAGCAGGGGAAAAAGCAACAGGAAAAAAAAAAAACAAAACACGCCGTGTTTTTCATCGCTACAGCTTAATTTCGCTGCCTAGCTACGGATTATTTGGGAGGCTGGTTTAACCTTGCAAGCCGCYCGGCCTGAGACGTGGTCTCGCGTACCAACCTCAACGAAGCGCCCAGGGAAACATCCCTCAGAAGGCTCCAAATTAAGATATCTCTCTCAATTAGTGTCAAAAAAGCAAAAAAGGCAATGCTGATTATATACTCACAGGAGTTTTAGAGCAAACAGCAAGAGAAAAAAAGTAAAAGCTTAAAATACGTTGATCAGTCAGTTTTGTCAAGACTTAACGCACCTGTGTCTAATTCAGCTTAGCCTAGGTCTCCTTTGCTTTTGAGTTTAAAATCTAGATTTCAGTGCAGTAGAAGATAATGCATTTTATTCAAGTTTTGTGTAGCATTTTTCTTGTTGCTAAAGAAAGAAAATCCCTGTTGGGGCAAAAAATAATATTTGCTGTCCTAAACCATTTCCAYGTCAAAACCAAGTTGTTAGCTCACATAATTCTCTCAGACCGAAGATTTCAAAGGGAAAACCAAAACTGATTAAATATTGTTTTTATGCTTACTCCTAGTGATACTGAAATACAATGAAATAATACACAGAACTGGACCATGACAGTTTGCAGATAATGCATTTGATGTATAGTGAGACAATTGAGAACAAAATATTTTGTTGGCTTTTTTGCAACACATGGTCATTAGTTTATGTAGTGCAGCTCTGAACATAGCCTAGAGGTCTCAAATTTCCATTTAATCCAGTGAAATTAGTGTGTACTCCGTTCCAGAGTGTCATAATAAATATAATTTAAAGAAGCAAGCAGCTTTGTGCTTGTGGTGAGGCAGAGCTTGCTTCAAGAGATGGTTACTTATGCCTGTTATTTGAAAAGAACATGAGACCAAAAATATACAGGTGACATTTTCTTAAGTGGCTTAAATATTCAGTTTAAAAATAGATATAATTGGTTGCACTACTATGGCAGTTATGGCTTTGGTCATGGTAATAAAAGCTGTAGTTGACCTGCTGCAAGGAGGATTTATCTGAGTGAGATTTCACCCTCCTGAACTCTTAAAAACTGTTTTTAAACTAATATTAATCAATTAATATTATGTTTTGACATTTTAACTGTATCAGTATAAATTGCAAAACTTGGGTATGAAAACACCCTARATTTCATGAACTTCCTCTGAAACTGAACTAAAAAATGAAAACAGAACTACGGCGGGCCAGGATAAATCATCACTGTTGCTCCAAATTGTTTGACAAAGAAATTGGAAATCAAGGGACTGGCAAAAAAATATTAATCCCATACATAGTCTAAGTCMAATAAATCTTTATGCATTTAAAGCATACAATCCTAGAGAACATACTTCTACAAACATTTTGCATTACATGCTAGGTTGTTTTGCTAATATTCTTACTTGTGTTCTCCGGAAACATTTTAAAGTCATATAGAAACAAATGACTTTTCAAGATCACACCTTTCAGGGTATGATTACAAATTACATCATTAACATTTTTGAAGATATTTTCATTTTTGTATAACATGTAAACTCATGAACCAAAATAACCTTTTGTGTTATGCTGTGAAGTTTCATTAATCTAAGTACATCAGAATATTTATAATTTCATTTATGTTTATGTATAATATTAATTTTATATCATTGAAGGAACATAATTTGATCCAATAGTATCAAATAATAGATATCCAATAATATATATAATATATGGGTTCATAATTTGAAAGGAAGAATAGTTTTMTGTTCTGATAAGGCAGAAGCCAGGCTCTGTGTCCAGACCAAGAAGGAATCCTGAGCACAACCCTGAAAAATTCCCTTCGCTTCAGTTCCAAAGTTAATTTGCATGAATAAAATTTTAAATAATCTAGAGATATTTATCCACATCTTCATTGTTATCATTGTTACCATTATCAAGAGCATCAAATAAAGAGCTCAGGGTTAGGGTTAGGGGTTAGGGTGCCTGTCTCCTCCAGGTAGCTGAGATCTTTATTACTGTATTTGTTCTGAGCACCACTATTTCAGTCACTGAACTTTTGCTATCTTGAACACATATTTTGGATTCCTTGTCAGGAATAAATTTTTATGTTTGTGTTCTTTACATTAAYTTTGTAGTGAAGAGAGCTGCTGAACAAAAGTCACTGCCATGGTCTTGATAAGTTTTCTTTGTGTGCCCTGAATAAATGAAAAGGCAGGGTAAGGCCAACTAAGAAAAAAACTGCTCTTCCTTCACAGCATTTCCACACGGTGACCGGAATTGCTGGAAACATAAAGAGGGGACTCAGAGTCACTCACAAGTTATTGAAGCTTAACAAGTTAATCCATCATCTAACCCGAGCAGGTGGCCAAGCCAGTGCCCTCTGCCCGTGGTAAGGGCCTGGTGACTTCGTCACCTTAAACCTGGCAACACTCTCCCTGTCCTGTGTCCCCAGGGGCTGGGCACAGGGGCAGGGAGCTGCCATGGATTAGCTGATGCTGTGCCTCCATGTATTGCTCTTGTAGTCACTTGTAGCCTGAACCCCTGCCTATAGAGACAGATTTCTGTCATAAAATTCCCTGCACAGACAAGACCAGCTTTTGGCTTTATCATTATTTCAATCGCTTTAGTGTAGATCMAATTACACAGGTATAAAATGTTTCTACTGGCATACCCTGGCATCAGTACAACAGCAGTTAAAGAGATAACTCTAGGACTGGGGGAGATGTGTGAATAACAGCAGCTGATCAACAGCCATGCTGATAAAATTTAAATGAGATCAAGCCTAAATCTTATCCTGCACTGATAATAGGAATGTCTGTTATGTGTCAGACTTACTGGGCGTAAGGAGAGTAAGGCCAGAAGCTGATCTCAGTAAAACCTCCCTCAGGTTCTCAGGAGTTATCTTTTAATGCAAGCCAGAGCTTTCCAGGTTTCCAGCTACACTGTGGGCAGTTGTGTCCTAATGAAAAACCACACAGGCATGGCAGCAGCAAATGCCAGATTGATGATTACCACCTAAGCATATACATTATGGCACTGTCTAACTTTATTTTAACTACACAATGTCTTGTTTTACAATTCCCACAGTGCTCTGCACTCTTTCAGTATATAAAACAGAAAAATAGACTGTACATCTCTTTAGAGAATATTGTTTTCTCCTGACCACAGCCATGGGTCACAATATAAAAAGGCAAAAGCAATTTACTTTCATCATCTTTTCCACTTCTGCTTCTAATCATCTGTTTGTACCATGTTGTATATTAAGAGCAGAGTCTGTGGTCTATGCTAAACCTGCAAAAAAAGATGTTTCAAATTGCTCCATGAAGGAAAAAAGCCAACCTGCAATCAGTACTGCCAYGCAGTTCAGGGCCTTTTCCAGCCATAGTTAAACAAAATGGTTTGTCTGAACTGAAAATAAAGTATCCGTTGCTGTTGATATGTCTGCCAAATYTAAAACATGATATAAACCAAAGTCGACAGCATAAGCCACTCAAACAAGGCCTTAGGGACTCCAAAATGTGCCTTAATATTTATTTTTCATACTTGATTGCAGGTTATGCACAGGTAAGTGTAGTGCTGCCCTGAGGGTTTTAAGTGTAACGTAGTCAACCATGATAATACCTTCAGTATCTCRGAAGACAGTTCTCACAATGACTAATAGGAAATGAAAGCAAGGCTGAGTGTTTTTTTCAGACTAGTTTTAAGTTTCCTCTATAGTTATTTGATAGATTTCTAGAACGTTTTCAGTATTTGCCTATTTATAAGGCAAAACCAAGTATTACCCCATTTGTGACATTCTGTGTTCCAGCACTCAAAATCCCCCTAACGCTGACTTGCTTTTACAACCCTGTAATACATGAGAAATTGCTCTCCTCCTGTCTATCCACTACTTCCTCTAGTAATTTGGACTGATATTTACCAGTCATTTCCTCAAAAATTAATCACTAACCACTGACACATACATGTATGAGTGACAAAAACAAATGAGCCTGAATTAGTCTTGTTGAGGTGCTCCCATTTGTTTTAACATATCTCTTGCTGGTGGAACATATAAGAACTAGCCATACAAATACCGTGTCCTCACAGACAGTTATTTTAGCCTCAATAATTTTAAATACTAGATTGGAAGATGCTTGTCTATATTACTCACATCTGTGCAAAACTAGAGCTGTGCCTCAGAAGAAAACTTCAGATGAGAATCACCAGTGCTAGCTGCTTCCTCATGTTCTACAGAGCTACATTTGCCTTATCAGAGAGCAAATTTCAAGCAGTTTCATGTTGCTAGAATAGCAAGGACACCAAAGAAGTACTACTAGAGTCAATTTTATCTCTGACAAAAAAAAAAAAAAGGGTAAAGTTTCTCAGTGGAGTGTGGCACAGTCTGTTGCTGGAAGTTATACTTGAATGAGATCAACAAAAATTAGCATGTGAGTGAAGAATCACAAAACATAATGCTGTATCTTTAATATCTGTTCTTCTTTGAGGCTTATTTTCTGTTGTTTTGGCATTTATAGCAAAGAAGTCTCTCTGGAAATGCACAGTTTGAGAAGTGAGAAGCTTACACAGCAAAGGAGCAGTGATGTCCTCTTGCCCTTTGCTGTAAGCAACTCTGTTGTCTCAGTGTATTCCCAGGGGACCAGGTCCTGTTCTTCCCCTCCTGCTACTGGGTAGACTGGTATTTTTTTTTTTTTTTACTTTGGAGTCTTCTCCATAGTCACTTCATCTTAAAATCTGGCTGCTACCAAAACAGGTCCTTCTGTCATTTGTTTTAACACCCATGTAGATTGGGATGCCAAGTTCTACTTGAAAATATGGGATAATAATTCCAATCATGGTGGTTATGATCTCTGCATTGTGATTGTCTCTTTGGCTGTAAGAAGAGGCTTTGTCACAATGCATTTTAATTTTGGAGGTACTGTCTTGTGACAACGGGGAGCAGTTCCTTTCTTCTTATCATCATCATAGCTGTCAATGGATTAATTATTAAAACATAACAAATACACATCTTATTCTATTGCAGTGTTTCAAGACTACTGTTGGTTTCACTAGTTATGAAAAATCCAAATCTTTCCTCTTGATTTTCTTGCTTTCTAAAAGCAGAGAGCATGCATGCATAAACTGAGAATTAGTGTTGGAACTTTCTGTRGGTTATGAAGCTCTTCACCTCCAGGGACTTCAGTGACAATGTACTAAACTGGGAAACAGAGCTAGAGTAGTTAGTTCTGTCACTGAGGCCCCTGAAATGTACTTAGAACCTTTCTCGTAGTATAGTACTCACATTTTTAATTTATGTTGCAMAGGAAGAAAGTTAAAATCTTACTTCCTTCGCTTTTTCTTCCACCTCTTGTTTCACTGTCACCATGGAGACCAACTATGGGTATCATGACCAATGTACAACTGTCATGGGTACGTGATATTTCYTTCTATTTTCTCAGATTTTTATATGCTGGAGCTTCATTTTGAGCCTATGTTGTTCTGTAAAATAATAGTGGCTTTGAATTGCACCTCTCTATAAATGAAGTTTATGAAGTAGTTATTCAGAGTTTACAACTTCATTCTTCTCTTTGATTATTGCTAATGAGAATTTTGGTTCTCATTGTTTCTTTGTCCATTACCTTGAAGAACCATAAAATATTTGACTGACTCTTACAGAAGGGAAATGAGCATCTTATGTTTCTTATTTTACAGCTTTTTCAAACCTGGAATTGTTGCTTTTCAATTATCTCTACCTTTAAAAACACTTTCCTGTTCCAGCCTGCAATTTTGCTCATGGTGAGGGAGATGCCATCACCTTAACCCAACTTAGCTTGACCTGGGAAATCATGGACTTCTCTCCACAGACCAGTGCAGGAGAGTGCAGAGTTCCCTCAAGCAGTGTGGCTTCATCAAAAAAATTTGCAGCTGGGCAGATTAGATCTGCCTTTCAAACTGGGATGATACAATTGTATTCAGCCACTCTAACATGATTGTATTTTAGGTTTTATTACTGTGTTTCTGCACACAATTGCCATTGAGGTGTACAGGCTTTYCTGCTTGGTGACCTCTGCGTTTCTTAGGCTGTGAGAACTCCTTTGCAACATTCCAGTGTTAAATTCACAGTGACCATGTTTTGTGAATGCTCTGCTGCAGTAGAAACCCTTCCCAGTTCCTCCCTGCCATCTTGGCTGAATCCAGCCTTGCACTATTTCCACTTTATGTTCTATTAAAGTCATTAAAGATGCTCTTCTGGCACTATGAGAATGACCATGAAATCTAGCCTGCCAGAGAAGGGTGAATCCAAATGCTTCGTGGAATAAAAAAAGATGATAGCTAGTGAGTTGCAAACCTCCGTTTCAAGAAATAATGATTCTTATTTCCTGTCCTAAGCAGCCAGTGCCTTACATGTGCTGATTGCAGTCACCAGTGACAAATTCCTGCAAATAAATCTCATCGCTGGGCACCCTTCTACTTTGCACCAACCCCAAAATGCATTACTGCACTGGCTATTTAAACACAGGAAGGTAAAAAGCATTTCACAGAATTAATTTCCTCTCTTTCATGAGAGGGATATAATGCATTAACTGATTTGAAGACAGAGTGAGCCTCTTTTCTAATGTGGTCACTCACTAGGCAGGCTTTCCAGAGGGCACGGGAGCTGAAGTAAACAATCACTTACATAGAAGGAAACTCTCTAGTGCCCTGCCGTGCTGATGCTTGTAGAGAAAGGAA
>QVAJ01000030.1:3769416-3780007 GCA_003546035.1 Mixornis gularis | reverse complement strand
CACAAAAAACCCACACCACAACCAACTAACATTTCATTGCATGTTGAAAAGAAAGTGTAAGCATTCTATTTCTAAAGCTTGAAAGCATAATTGAAATTCAACATGCAGATTTCTGTGTTATTACAATGCTGCATGCACTAGCTCATTTGCTGAGCAGCCAGCATTTTAAACCACACACTGCAAGAACTTTGTGCTGGTACAATAACAATGTAGGAAAATTAGGATGACAGCACCAGTATGCTCAGCCCCATAAACATTCCTCAGCTGAAATAGGAACTACAGGACAGTGCTAGCCTATGTATTATGAGACCAGAATATTTCTGCTTCCATGTGCAGATGGAGCACAGATCACTAGTGTGCTGACAAGCTGAACTCCAAACAAAGAGATAAGCTACATATGTACTGGCAGGTAAGCTCACTGATCTTTTTAACCCACTGAACATCTGATGTGATGTGAGATTCACTAAATTGTAGATTGCAAATCAAGGTCAGACTGAAGGGTGACTTTGTATTTTGTAACATTCTCCCTGCTTCACTGACTGAAAGCAATTGTGAATTCCAGAATGCTTTTTGCTCTTTTAATCTGATAGTAATTTGAAAATGTATTTGACTACAGAACTAAGTGTATCTAAACTCAAACAGGCAAGAACTGTTAGAAAAAATAGTCAAAGAAAAGTAATTTTATTCTTATGCTCTCACAGTGCTGCTGCTGCTGTGCACAAAGGCCAGTGTCAGAATTGAGGTGCCATGTCCATGGCTAAGGGGGCCAGGAGGCTGAGCTGGCACTGGAATTCTCCAGTGTGACCCTTCCTTTCTCCGATTACAGTCCCAGCAAAGAGTTGCATTGGGCTGAGAATGTGTGACTGGAGCTCCCCTTTGCTCTGGGAGATGGATGATGCTGGCAGAGCAGTCCAAAGCCACAGAGCACAGGGAGAATCTGGGTCACTGTGCAATGTGCTCACTGTGCCAAATCATAACAGGAGTGAAACGCTCAGACCACTAACCTAAAAAAGGAGTTCCTGGTTGCTAAATTCACATCTTAAATATACAGAACAACTTTAATTTACATTGTAAGATAGTTTCAGTTTTGCTCTCAGAATAAGTCATGTTAAATGAAAATGTGTACAGAGGATCAGTGTGTGAGAAAAGAGTGTTTGCACACACGGATGTGTATCTACACTCATTGAGGTTTTTGCCATTCATGGCATACTGCAGGATTCACTGTCACTGGGAGCACTCAATGAAACGCCTGTTCTCCGAATCAGTCCCCCATTTATCTACTAAATCTTTCCATTTCATCCAATCTAAAGAACCATCAGTAAGTAGAAAATATAATCTATACATTGAGGCGAGGAATACATTAGCTCTGTAATAAGGATGTGAAAGAAAACGTTCTCTTGGATTATGGCTGTATTTGCCTGTAACTGTAGATCATTTTCAAGTCAGGCTGAGTGAAAATAAAAGATTCCCTGGCAACCCTCCTCGTCTCCAAATGCCTGCTCAGGCAGAAAAAAACAACCACCCTGCATACATATTCCAATGAGCCACTGCGGGGCAGTAACAACAAAAACATTCCTCAGCAAAACAAGGAGCTTTGAACAGCCACTTCGCCTTCTCTGAGCAAAGGACACAAAGAAACTGTTCTTCGAAGAAAAGCCGAACATTAAGATTTCCATTCTTACATCGCAAAATGTTATTAGTCTTTTTGGGAAGCATTTTATAGCTGTGCTTAGCTTCAGCTCCTCCCCCAGAGATGCTGGCAAACGGCGATTTTGGAGCTGTTACTCAGTTTTAAAGCGATGAATAGAGCTTGTGTGTGAGATATCCAAGATTCTGCTTAAGACACTATCTGGATTTTCTGTGTGTGCATAAACTCTTTTCTACCTGAGGGCTAAGTAAATAAGTTCTTTTCAAGTGATTATTCTCTGTGCAGGAATTTTCCCTTGTAAGGTATATAAACCCCTGAAGATTAGGTATTTTTGTGCTGCTTTTGTTCCTCTCAGGGCAAAATCTTTCGTGAACAGAAGTTATTACAAAAAAAATTATTTTAT
The DNA here is from genome assembly GCA_003546035.1 of Mixornis gularis. Classification (NCBI taxonomy): domain Eukaryota; kingdom Metazoa; phylum Chordata; class Aves; order Passeriformes; family Timaliidae; genus Mixornis; species Mixornis gularis. Next base: position 3,777,956 of record QVAJ01000030.1, on the reverse strand, counting down.
ATCTTAAGGGTAAAAGAATAGACTTTGTTCAGTTTTGGATGTAGCTTGGAATCAAAATTACTGAACTGCTTTGTATCCAACATTTCACATCTAGAGGTTCAAAATTAGATCAATAGTTTTGTCTTCCTTTCCTCTACCCCTGCCATTCTGTAGGTTAAAAAATATCAATGGAATATGAAGAAATTCACTGTTCTTTCTTTGTGCATAGTACCAAAAGTGGTTGGGAAAAGCCTATTTAAAGATCTCTAATTACAATCTGAATTYTCTATAAATACAAAACTTCCTGTAACAACCATTCCAAATAGATATTGCCCTTTAGTGCTGCAGAAGTTTGTACCAGATTAGTAATGTGTGCTGCAATATATATTCTGTGAARAGTCCAAGTATCCTACTTCAATTGAAGTGTGAGAAAAAGAGGATCAAGACATACAGAGAGCTGAATTGCAGCCATGGCTCTTCAGTTACACTTTGAAGATCATTTTCATTTCCATTTTGATCTTAAATCTTACTCATAAGTAATTAACATTTGGGGATGTATGACAGATGGTATGTGCCACCTTGTCTTTTTGGGCAGTCTTTTCTTGTCTTGGCTTTTCAAGACATATTCCAGACCTAAAATAATTTTTTTTTCTTTTTGGTGGGGGGAAACGAGCTAAATGAACTTTGGCTTATAAAAAGCAATATGAAAAAGTTGAAAGTTTCTTCTACTGTTCAAACATTCTTCCAAATTTACTTTTTTTTTTCAATATTTTAAAATATTTATCATATCTGGAGGTTGTCAGATCTAGAGTAACCTTTATTTTTAAAGACAATAGGGCTATGAAGGTAATGTTAGAATCACCAGGAGCCTTATGGGAAGCACTTTTCTTCATATATCCCAGCTGATGAATCTTGCAGCTGATCCTACTGATACTCCAGGGTACGAAAGATGCAAACTGGAGAACCCTTAGTGGTGTTCCTTGGATTTACAGCATTCAGAATTCTAATGTTTACCTTTATCTTCACAGTTTGCTTTGCTTTACTTTTTCATCAAGTAGAAATATCATGAAAAAATAAGAAGGAAAAAAGTATTTGGAAGTTTTATTAATTTAAGGTTATCTCAGGGGCTAGGCTGCCAGCTGAATTTTCAATCAGAAGATCTGTAAGTGCTCATTACTAAACCTGCAAGGTGGCATTAAGCATCACTTTCAAATTTAGGTTTCCCATCAGTTCTTTTAGAGAATTGCAGTAAAATTCCTGTGTTTATTCTAAAAGTGGATAATGTGCTTTTGATGATTAGCTCCAACAATTTTGCCTCTCAGGAAAGAGGTAAAAAACAACAACAAAAAGTTAGGAAGTTAAAAAATACTGGTTCCACTATTCATCTTGAAGAATAAGGCATAAATTGTAGGAGGAGTTTGTAGAGTTAGGGAAAAGGGACCAGGGGTTAGACTCACCCTGGAACTGTTTCAAACCTCTATTTTAATAGAGGTCTTTGATTATCTTCAACTGGCCAGCTTGTATGAGAAAATATGGGAATGAAAYTGGAAAAGTAAAAGATCATCAGACTTCAGAATCTTGCTTGCTAGTTATTGGTTTGCCTTCACACACTCTGGAAACAAATCTGTGCCAGCAACAATGATTAAGTGCAGCGGGTATAAAGTGTAACTGGCAGTTAAAACCTTGTTGAACACTGTAATGATACTGCATTTCTTGACTTGGGAGGTTGTTCATCCAGCCTGCTCAGCCAGGATGTTCATCCGGCCCGTTTACCATTTATGAGACATTGTGTTAGCATTGAATTAGCTTATAGATTGTTTTAATATGACTTGGAGCAGTAGGGTGTATAATTGTTTGAATGTTTCTTTCCACTGACTGCACAGCATTACTTCTTGCTGCACCTGAGAAGGCTTTTTCCTCCACCTGAACACTTAACAAGCAAATTTCCAGATATTCAGAAGCAAATGCAAACACTTTAGAACAAATCTTCCTGCGATTAGGGCCTCAAGTGAAACCCTACCAAACAGACCCGATACAGCTGAGCTTTTTTTTTTTTTTTTTTTTTTTTTTTTTTTTTGTAACATTTTCTCTTCTTTTCAGTGGTTGTTGTGGTTTTTTTGTTGTTTTTTTTCTGGTTTTGTTTTTGTGGGTTTTTTAATTTGCTTCAGGAAGGCATTGCAGCATGACACCCTTCCTTATCTTAATTCCTGGTTTTTGAAGAGAAAAATAGCTTTAAACCCTTGATAGAGTAAAGTCTGTACATACAAAACATATGAAGACTGAGTGGAATGAGCAGCTTTTTGTATCATTTAATATTTGTAGCTTTTTTTTGTACCATTTAATGTTTGTAGCTTTTTGTACTATTTAACATTTGTCAGGCTGCCATTTAATTTCTGCCACAGGTTTTGGGTACTGTGTCATATTGTTGATGTTATGAGCTAAATTTTCTATTAATCCCTAAGTGGACTTTAGCAGTGAAACCCAGGCTTGGGAATCTCCATGAAACTGTGCTTTGAATTGCCTACACATATACAGTGCACAAAGTAATCCCATCAATCATAATGGTGTCTGTTAAATACCATTATGTGACTTAATTAATGTCTGCCTAGCATTTTCAGATTCATAAGCAGTCAAAAACATTACCATGATGTTCTTAACAGCTGCTAAATTTCTTTTATAAGCCAGAAATAAAACACAGAGTAAAGGTGGTCAGACGGGTTGGCAATTAATTGGAAAATCACCAAAGAGTACATGGTGAGGGAAGCAATTACTATAAAATGCAGAAATGAGAAAATGCAGCCATTAGGGATATCTGGTATTAAACCTTCAAAGGAATGTAAATATTTAATTTTTTTTAGAAAAAATAATTTTTGTATTATGCATTACCTTGCAATGAATGTGGCACGTAATGCATGTAAAAGTACTCCTTGATCAGCAAGGGAGGCAGCACAATGCCAAACATTAAACCTCACGTGAAAAGCATATTCATATTGAGCTGACTGATGAGATGACAGCATGTTTGCGATGTTCTAAATATAAAACACCAATGAACTTTTATTTACAGGCTCTTTTTCAGAAAGTCATTCCATTTAACAGCCTTGAGTTTGGGTCAATTAAATGGACGTGCCACGAATGGACTGCGTGAGTGACATCAGAAGACCAAGTAAAGTAATTAGCAATAATGACAATTACAGATAATTTTTATTTAGTTTGTGATATGCTAGGGCTTGCAAGATTCTTGGATGAGGCCTAATGTGATAGCTCTTTTATATATAGGTAGATGAAGAAGGTTGAAGTGACCTGGTCAAGGGCTCTATGTATGATCCTTAGAGAATCACAGAATGGTTTGGATTGGAAGGAACCTTGAAGATATCTGATTCTAACCCTCTGCCGTGGGGAGGGACACCTTCCACTATCCCAGGTTGCTCCAAGCCCCAGTGTCCAACCTGATCTTGGACACTTCCAGGAATCCAGGGGCAGCCACAGCTTCTATGGGAACTCTGTGCCAGGGCCTCATCACTTCATTGCGGATAATTGTTTTCCTAATATCCAGTCTAAACCTTCTGTCTGTCTGAGAGTTTGAAGGCATTCTCTCTTGTCCTGGCTCTTCATGCCCTTATAAAAAGTCTTTATAAACTTGGGTGATACTCCCATGTATGAGCCATGATAAAACTTACAAACCAAGCAAACACTATTACAAATTAAAGAAATCTCACTTCTCATTCCCAATTTAGGAGAACAAAAACATGTCAGATTCAAAAAAACACCAGGTGAATCCCTCATGCTGGAGTTCTGTGATCATTGGTAATACACAATGGTGAAATATTAGCAGTGGTGACAAATGTCCCAAATGCCATTGTAATTGCCACCCTCTGGCATCATTTTGGGATGAAGAGCCCAGGAAGCTGGGCATTAAAAAGTGGTGGCTGTGCAACTCTGACTTTGTACAATTTGCTAAGAAATATCTCTTGTACACAAAACACTGAATTACTCAGTAACACTGTAGAAGAGAATGCAGCTCTCCAATAATAACAGTGCCTGCCTTGCTCTGGTAAGGCACATTTTTCACTCTGAAGGACTTGCAAGCAAAGCAGGTGGAGAGCAGGACAGGAAAGAGGCCCAGAGTGACCTGCTTGGGCCACACATGGGAGAGAAAGAGCAACACAGACTCAGGTTCCCTTGCTCCAGCTCGTACATCAAATACTGTGTCATGTTCTCAGCCAACACAGCCCTGGGAGGTTTGTTACTATGAGAATACTACATGGTTACAGGTGCTCGTAAGTGCCCAGCAGCATTTGGGATCCATTGTGTCTGGTACTTGCCACTGAAAAACTGCCCAGGAGAGTTCTTTGCTTTTGCTTTTTCAGAAACCTATCCTTGACACAAAGGAATTGATATCAAAAGAGGTTAGAAAATGATTTATTGGAAAATGTAGTTCTTGTCAACTGAACTCGGCAGCTGAATGTAGAAGCAGCTACACTTTTATTAGACTAATGTAAAATAAGAGCTGTACGCAGTTCTGGAGTCCCTCAAAGGTCCCTTCATCAGTTATCATCTTCCGTTCTTGTGAAAGGAGCACTGAGATCTCCAAATCATGTACCAGCCAAAGTTTCTCTTCCCCCCAATCTAATAAAGGTCTCTTTATAGCAAAAATGTTGCTGTGTCTCTGTGAAAAAATTCTGCTACAACTCCATTATGGAATAGGATCTTAAAAGCAATAGCACTAAGGAGAGCTGTTTTCTTCTGCCAGTTGATTTTGTGAGGGAGAGGTTTACAGATGTGTGTCTGTAGGTACAAATTAAAAACAAAACCTGCCATTGCATCAAAAACTGGATTTCTACTTGATTCCTTAAAATGTGCTCTATGTAAAACATAGTTATGGAAAATAATTTAAATGACAGGACAGCAAAGGCAGTCTTTTCTAAATAAACAAGCCGAATATCAGAGAAAAGGAGAGGGATGCTCAAGAATGATTTAAACACACTTGAGATCCTCTTAGTGAGAGGAGGTGGTAGTGCTAGAACATAAGCAAAAGCATGCAAGCAGCATGAGGGGAATGAAAATGTAGAGTAAGGGCAAATGGGGCCAGTAAGACAGATAGTAAATGGATGGAGTAAGAACTAGGATACAAGACAGATGCGGAAGACAAGACAGATGGCAAGACATGATAAGAACAGCAAGGAGCAAAAAAAAAAAAATTTGCCCATAGTATCTTCCAGTAAAGAAAAATCTAGGGTTACACTGCCAATGGACACATTTTGCAAAGAATTGTACTTAAAATTCTGCTCACACAGGTAGTTGTGTGATCAGCTTTGCTCACACTGTAAGGCTGCATGGGTTAGTACTTAACAAAATACATCACTGCACTAAATACTACTGCATTTTAATGATGATACGTAACGTAAAACTGGGTGAAAACTCACAACTTGTTAGTGCTTTGAGATAACAGTAAAATTTTGTCATAAACTGCTAACTTCCTCTTAGGCTTTCTGCGTGACAGTACATCTGAAGCAGAGTGCTGTGTATGGAATTGGAACAGGAACGCGTCGCTGTTTGGTGCCACGTGAGACCTGGATCTCATCTGTGTGGGAACGAGGCGGCGGCTGTAGCAGAGCGGCAGGCTGTGTGCTGGAAAACAAAGAGAGAATTCTGGCTGGCTGGGCTGGTGTGAAGAATCGCCGCCGTGGGGCTGAGCTGAAGGTGTGCAAGGAGGAGGAAACAGGAGTGGAGTGAGAAGCCAGCTGTGAACAGCACTGCTGGCTTCTGCTACTGAACGAGCTCTTGTGGAAAATGTCAAAGAACATCCTCATCATCTGAAGACATTTTTAAAATGATTGCTAATGTGGCTCAATTATGTTTTCTTTCCCTGCACCCATGTGTTTAAATGTGAAGGAAAATGGTGAGAGTGACTGTTGAAGATGCCTGATAGTGCGTATTTCCTTGGAAGTATATTTTCATATCAAGAAAATTTCAGTGCAAACACCTGCAATCTGCATTGCTTGTAACTGTGAGAAACAAATGTAAGTTGGTTCATCACCACCACTCTGAATAAAGCTCCTGCTGCTGTGTGGCTGTTACTATGTGTACTTTTGGACTCCAAAAGTGTGAAGGAAAGAATGTTGATTATTAAAAGCATTGTTCCTTTTTCCCCCCAAAAATGATGTAAATACTAATTTATGGTCTTCATGAAGAACAAACTGAATTACAATGGATTTTGAAGGGAATGTTGTGTCAAAATTCACTGTCAAGTAATTTGGTTAGCACTTAATTTCAAAGTAAGTGCAGAAACAAATTAAAACCTGATGCTGTGAGTAAGACACTGAAATCAATTTAAAGATTATTGCAGGTACAACTTTGTACTTTTATTTTTTCTCTCTCTCTTTAGAGATGAGAAGCTAAGACCAATTGTGTTAATCAGCAGAGGAGGAGAAGGTTCTGTGGTGAGCTTAGACCAGAAGCATATTAAATCTTTATTCATTCCCTTCTCTGTTGGCTGACACATTTGTGTAGAAAACAAAATCCTCACATCTCTTTGCTCTGTGCCTGAGAAATGTGGACAAGACACAAGTTGCCCAACCTTTGCTCCATCCTTCGAGCCTGCAGTGAGCAACTGAAGGCCCGCCACAGAGGTATGGATTTGTCTCCCAGTAATTCCACACCGCAGTTTGTCCCTGTAAATGAAAAACCAAATGGTGTTTCTGAGCAGATGACAGGTCTGGTCCTTCAGGCTTTCTGGGTCTGAAGAAAAATCTACTCGTGTCAATGAAAATCTACAGAGTGGCTTCTGTGGGGAAGTGGTTGAGAAAACAGCCTGTGGGTCACTTGCAGATGCGATGCTCAACATTTGTACACAAAGTAGAAAAAAATTATCAGTCAAAACCTGAAAGTTATGATATTTGGCATGGAAGTTTCTGTTATCACTTTAAACCATTTTTTTTTGCTTTCTTTTTAATATTCACGTAACAAGAAATAACACAAAATACTTAAAATATGATTAATTCTAAAAGAGAAGAAAAAGGGATATATTTATTATTGCATTTACTTGATATCTTGCTACTGCCAGTCTGTGTTGCAGGAACTGCAATATAATCAAAGAACTATGTGTAACTTAAAAACTTCTGATATTAATCAGCACTATTTTTGTTCCTGCACTTGTTGTTCAAACAGTTTTACACAGGATTCCATCCTTGTGGAAGGCACTGAATAATTGCCTCAGTCCATCAGGGTGTCCTGCAAAGTCCTGGGTTTTGATATAATGAGTTACACACTTAAAAGGGGAATATGAAACTGCTAACTTGGAAATAACCCCTTAACAATGAATTTGAGGGTATTTTTATTCAACTTTAGCATCTGGAAAAGTGCATTTAGGCCCACCTTGTTGCCTGACTTAATTCAAAATAATGAGTATTCCCTCATTCTATGGAAAACTGTATCATGTAACCTCAGGAGAAAAAAAAGAGAGTAATTTCAGTCCCAGTTTAAACAGGTTATCTACTCGTTGGAAATAATGCTTTTATTTTCCTCTTTACATAAAGTGTTGGAAATWTCTTTCATTAACTTGCATAGTCAGTCTTCTGTTAAAACAATAACTGATCCAGACTTCTATATAGTTATAATAAAAAWATGAGTATTATATGAAGTAGGAGACAGTAATATTCACCAGTGTGTTAAAAATCACAAGCTTCGCATAATTCGTAAGAAATTCCTGATCAATTACAAGAAGATATAAAAAAGAAAATATGAGTAACATCATAACAGAGTTTTTTTATTTTGCCAGTGTTATGGGGTTAGTTTAAAAATCACAATTTTTTTTTGTAAATTCTTAAAATTATTTTCTAGCAGTTCATGAGTAAAAGTTTAGAGTTTTTAGTTCAGAGAAAAATATTCTAATGAGGAATCATGATATTCTAGGTGGTGGTGTATGAAGAAATTAAAACAATACATTTAAGGGATTAATAACTGGGAAGTCAGAGGGAAATTGTCATCCAACTGAAAACTTTCTGATAGGATCCTAATGTAATTGGTTCTTTGTCCTTCACTGCTTGACACATTATCAATGAGCTYGAAGAAAACATGAAATCATCCAAGGTAATTACTGTGGATTACACCAAGACAGATAATGAAGAGGCCAGGTCACTGATCCAGACCGGTGCGGTGAATTCAAACAAATACGATATATTTCCATTCAGCCAGGTTAAAAAAGAGGAAAACCCACACACTGAGGCCCAAAAATAAAGGCAGCACTTGCAGGCTAAAGCAAACACGAGCAGGCTGGGATGCTGGCGGGCCGGAATGGCTGCAGCTGAGCTCGGGGGCTGGTGATGAGCGGTGATGAGATCCTGCACACACCTGTGGGATAATTAGGAACGGCGACCGCAGCTGCCAGAGCCACCTGCACAGCCCCGGGAACACCTGCGGGCTCTGCTGGGAGGGGACATAAGAGTCCTCCCGCCCCACTTGTGGTGTGGGCCGTGAGGGGCCGTGAGGGGCCGTGAGGGGCCGTGAGGGGCCGTGAGGGGCCGTGAGGGGCCGTGAGGGGCCGTGAGGGGCCGTGAGGGGCC
>QVAJ01000030.1:3719308-3769231 GCA_003546035.1 Mixornis gularis | reverse complement strand
GATGGCACCTGCTCGGTGCCTGGCTGCTCTTGAGGGGAGGAATCCCGATATTCAGAAAGTGTCAGTGCCACCGGAGGCTCCATGATCCAGGGAAATGTAAAGGGGCATGCAGAGCTCCATCCTCAGTGCCCGGCTGCTGCCCAATCCATGTGTCTTTGTCCGGGTGGYCGTTTTGGTCCAGTTTTTGGTCAATGTTAATGGTACAGCTGAAGATTTTGGCCATTGAAATCTCAGTCTGGAGGAAGAGATGCTAAAAAAGGTTTGCTGACTAGAAAAGGTGGCTTRGAGTTGAGGGTTTTCATGCTACAGGTGCATTTTACAAATGTGTGATTTTGGCTGCTGCTTTTTGATGGTGCTAGTAATTGCTATTTCTGTATGCTGAACAGGTGAGGTTAATCAACACCGTGAGCAATGACTATTGAGGGTAAATGAATGCACATGATGGTGGAAAACGAAGTGCATGTAATGGCAGGAGAGCTCATGTAACTGCAACATGAGGATTCCATTTAATCCCTCTATATGTTCTGTATGTGTCTCAAACTGTACATTGAATACRTAATTAAGAAGTTTTTATGTGGACCCTTTATTGTCCATCAGTTCATTGCTTCCAGAAGCTGTGAATATGAACCACAATCCTGTCTAGATGTCAATGGCCATCAAACTCATGTTAAATCCAAAGCATAGCGTTTCAGGCAGGATGTGTGGTATTGTCCAGCACGATTCATAAATAAATCATACTATCACTATAAATGCTAATTCTTCGGCACTGTCCTACAAAATCGATGTATTGTTATTTTTTGCATTGTGCTCTCCTGACTTCTAATCCATTTATTTCGATCAAAGATACTAGTTATATAAATTCAGCTTCACAAATGTATCGCAAAATGTTCTTTCCCTTTGGTAACTAAATAGTCAAGTTAGCGAAATAATACAGTTGTTATTTGGAACAGCTCTTTCTGCCGCATGTCTCTGTGGGCTACAACTCATTAAAATGTTGCTGTTCCTTTTTGTTTTCCATCACTGTCCCCTCTGTAGCTGAGTAAACCCTCTCTGCATGTGAATTGTAAGCCTTGCTTGGTGCTGACTGCCCCTGCTTTGTACTTTATGTGAATATTGTCACTTAAGTCCATGTGGCATTGTATAAATCTTAAGACATAGTAAAAGGAATAGTATTAATATTGATTCCTGTGGCACTCCTGTATTTGCTGCACTCCTTCAAAACTATTCCCTCTTGTGAGTCTCCTTTGATTTGAAATCTGCTTCTATTAATCTACTCCAGTAACTCAGATATTTTAAGGTAACTTTATAGATTTGCTCCTCATAATGGGCTGCCTCTGAAGCTCTCCAAAAGTGTAGATAAACTGTATTACTTCTCCAGCATCTTTCTTATAAAATGTCCCTTTTTCCTTAAGTTTCCAAAAGGCCTTTGTTAATATCCTTCATTAGTGACTGAGGCAACTGAAGGATTTGCCAGTAGAGCTTACTGTGCTCTGACAACCTTACAGACATTGTAAAGGAAGGGAAACCACAGGGAACCTGGGGAAGAGCTTTGTTTGGGGGGCTGGACTTCAGCTGGGACAGTTCTCCTGCTCAGAAGTTGGTTTGTGTGAAGACAGGGATTACCTGTTAACTGAACAAGTGTCTGCAGGAAAGGAATCTGTCTGGGAACCACCRAATTTAAGTGCTCTTCTGTTGCTTGTTTTGATACTTGGACTTTGTTAGTCACCACCTTGTCTACTGAGAAGACAGAAAAATGAGACCGTTCCATARTGGATGCTTTGTGCTTTCCTGCATTTACAAACTCTTTTGGTACCCAGATATCCTCAACAAGCCTTTCTCTTACAATGACCTGCTCTTGTCTTACCACCACAGTTGTGCTTTGAAATGGTCRTCATAGATTCACACACTGTTTGTGCCTAATGAGTTAATTGATTTGCATGCCTAATGATATTTTAGCAGGATACACACCTGTGTTACTTGATGTCATTCTCATTCCTTGTTGTAGAAAGTTATTTAACAGAAAATACTGTAGAAAAGCTAATAGTGAAAGTATATGTAAGCAGTAGAATGGCAGGTCAGCTGCAGTTGGTACTGTACAATTTAAAAAGAGCATTTCTGTTTAAAACTTCAGACTGCTCTGCCTCTTCAATGATTACTTGGGCTAAATCCTAATTTGAGATATTATCAGTGGTGAGTCATGCTTTGCTCTTTCCCCTGGCTCATGATGACGAGTGTGTTAAAGATCCTTTGCAGGATAAATTATAATGCTTGGAATTTGTTTTTCTGTCCTCATACATAAAGTTATGTAATTTATATTACTTTTTTGATTGATCAAGTGTCTGCTCATAAAAGTATGCTAAGAGTTTCCTTATGCTCCTTTTGAACCCTACCAAAGAGCTCCAAGTTAAAATCCTGGTAATGGAAACTGATACAGCCTTAAACTGAAACAGATGTTGGTGTGAGAGCCAGGGAAACAGGGACCAGTCCCTGCTACATGTTCCCTTTTTGTTAAATAGTGCCCTGGGGGCTACAGCCTGGCTGGTTTGTGTCAGGCCGTGTCTGCTCTAATGAGCCTTAATTGCCCTGACCAGAATAACCTAGGGCCTGTTTTTATGGGGCTCCTGCTTGTGCTGTGGCACAGAAATACCTGAATCCAACAGTCTCCTGCTGGCCTGGCTCATGGACTCTTTCTCCTGGAAGAACCTCGGAGCTGTTGTGAGTTCCTTGTGTCCAGACTTATCTCTCATCCAGTCTCCAGCAGGAAGGTGGAATTTGTGACTGGCCTGAGCCCAGTCCTGACCCTGCCACATCTGCCTGGATTTTGCCTTGTTTGGACTCTGGGGAAGGTTTCCCCTCTCCCAGCTGTGTTCTGTTTCATCCTGTGGGACTGTGTCCCCTGTCTGGGGAGGCTGCACTTGCCTGATTGATCTCTGCGACTGGAGAAACCCATCCTCTTGCCCTTCAAACTGAAAGAGAGTAGGTTTAAGTTAGATATTGTGAATAAATCCTTCCCTGTGAGGGTGGGGAGGCCCTGACACACATTGTCCAGATAAGCTGTGGCTGCCTCTGGATCCCTGGAAGTGTCCAAGGTCAGGTTGGATGGGGCTTGGAGCAAACTGGGATAGTGGAAGGTGTCCCTGCCCATGGTCGGGGGTTGGAATCAGATGGTCTTGAAGGTCCTTTCCAACCCAGGCTGTTCTCTGGTTCCCTGGCAATTTATTTGTAGTGTTGTGTTTGTAATCTCTTGAAATGTGGAGTTTTTTTCAAAATTATTGTGAAGGTTCTGCCATCATTCAAAAGCTTGTGTTGTACAGCTGCACAAAGGAACTTTGTGGGAAGAAAAAAAAAGAAAACAAATCCACTTTGTACTTGAAGGAGAAAATTTTCCTGCCAGTGGAGTTCCCACATCAGCAGTACTGCAGAGATGTAATGGGCAAAGCACATGAAATATGATTAAGGAATATTTCCCTTAAAGGTAATCTTACAAGCATAAGCAAAATTGACAGTTGCCATCTGTAATCTGGAACTTCTCTAGATTTCATTTGATTTCTCAAAACCTGTGAATTTTGAATAAAGAGAAARTCTCTGCAGTTCTCATAATATATTTAGAGAAATTAAATGCTAGGTAAAAATGGCARGAAAAGAGAAGGGAAGAAAATCAATCATAATGGTATTTCTGCACACAAGACCACTAAGGCCTGRTGAAAAATTCTACCATGGGCTGAGAATCTTCTCTATCCCATTTGGACTGTATTTAGGATAAAGAATTTGCTTTTCAATAAATTAGTGCCATGAGCAAGAATATTTCTTTTTCAAGTCAATAAGAATTTAAGAAAGAATTGAATGCAAATAAATATCTGGAAAATCTGACTATTTCTAGTGAAGGAACTGTGTTTTAATGGGTTTGGTTGCCGAACATTAAATTAAACCGGTCTTAAGCTGAGAAATGGGAGTAATTTTGTAGTGGACGACCAACAGAGCTGTTTGGTATCTGAGCTGTTGTGCAGCATTTCTGTGTGTATTTGTAGTTTGTGTTTGTGTCCTTTGCACTCCCCTGACTGCCTAGAGCAGTTCAGGGCACTCTGCTCATCCTGCAGGGTGAGGGAAGCAGAAGYGTCAGTCCAGCACTGCTGCCGTGCCAAAGGAATGGGAGAAAAGGATGTTTCTTGTGCTGTTTCTGAGCTACAAAGTACCTTAAAATGGTATGACAGGAGACAAGAACAAGCTTTTGAAAGCCCTGAAGCAACTGGATGTTTTGTAACAGCAAGGTGGCTGGTTAAATTCCACTGTTCTGTGGAGGATGTGTGAGCTGATAAAGCTTTTCTCCAGAAGTGTGTTTGCATTCTGCTTTTAGGGTAGAATCCTTCTGTTTGAGTGGCTGAGTCTCTGCATAGGAAGAAACAGTGCCCAGTTTTGGAAAAGTAATGGAATTGAAGCCTAGAAAAAGTGGGCCGCACTGGAAATTTGGTRTGTAATGAGTGAAAGACAGGTAGATGCATATTTGTATCCCTTTCCTGCCTTCATTTGACCTGCTAAATAAGTGATGCTCAGTGTTTCAGTAATGGAGATATGTTGTGACAGGTAAAAGAATTATAAAAGAAAGGCCTCATAAAATCAGGCCTGCTCTGCTAAATTGCCAAAGTTAGCCTGTCACTTCTTCTAAGTCATTTGCAAGTTCCCATGTGAAAACAATCTTGGTAGGAAAACTCATTAGCATAACAACCTATTCCTGGGTTAAAAAACAAATGCACCTGCAATAAAAATGGATTTTCCCCATGAGAATSATTAAGAAAATATATAAACAATACAAGAAAGGAGAGATTTGATAGACAAGTAGAATACCTTTTACTAACCAATAGAGTAATTGGCAAGAAAGCTATTAACCAATTAAAGTTGAACATGAGATCTGTAAAAACTATATAAAATAAGTAGTGAAAATAAAGAATTGGCTTTTTCCTGCATGAAGATAATGGAGTCTCAGCTAACTTATTACAATAGGGATGTATTTTTATTCACTCTAACTCCAATAAAACAGTTTGATGCTATCTTCTGGGCTTCTTTTCACAGGAGATGGGGTAGAGGAAGAACACAGAGGGGCAGGGTGGMCATCCTTTGAGGTTTCAGCTATGTGTGTATCCCTACTATCACACACACTCCGTCTCATCCTTTTCCTGTCACAAGGATAACTGGGAGCTCTCGGCGGGTGCTCAGCAGTTAGGGAAAAGTTGGGGAAGATTAGGATTTGAACAGAGAGTGTTTAGCTGATTAGGCTACAGTAGAGTATTTTAGACAGCACACACAACAGGGTGCTGCTGCAGAGACTGGTACAGTATCAAACTAAGCAACTTTAAAAGGAACAAGATGATTTAAATAGGGATTTTTATTTTTTTTTTAAGCTTGCTGTTAGGGGCTTTTGTGTAAAACTGCTTGGTACCTCAGTGCCAAATAAATCTTCATAGCAGAATGCCTAGTGAATCTTGAAATATTTTTGGCTGTTTTCAGAATTATTTTGCAATTACACAGGAAGTACTATCTCATTCTGTTTCCAGCCTGTTTGCAGTTGATTTTATTTTAGTTTAAGAGGAAGGCAGGGTGATTCTAAACTGGTAGTCATGACGTTTATACGCTTTCTAAAAATTGGCAATGGAATATGTTCTTCATAAGAATTTTTCTGCTTTAGCCCTGCGAGATGGCAAGGCCAAACAAATGTGGAATAGTTTTCATTGTATTATGTAGCCTGAAATCAATTTTGATTAATTTTGATTGAATGGGATCATCTAGGTTTCCATATGGAATCCATCACGTGTGTTCCTTKCTCTGGGTACTTCTGGTTAAGTCAGGCTGCCTTCCGCACAGAGCGGAGTTGATGAGCAGCATGTCCCTGGGCACCGAAGYAGCCAAAGTATCAAAATGTAGCTTTTCCCACATCAATTGGGTTGTGTGGAAAGTCATGCCTCTCTTCCCTTGTGTATGAATTAGTTAAACAGGTGTCTATATACACCAAATGTTWATAAAATTGGACTGCATAATTTATTTCTCTCTCTTAATTTCCAGCCAGGCCATTTCCTCTGTAAGATTTTCTATCCCTGTCTCTTTCATTGCTTGCTTACCCCCTTTGTTTCAGTTCTTTGTATTAATTGGGTGGATTGAACTTTTATTCAAGAGAGAAAGTATCTGAGTACTTGAGGTTATTTCTCTCATTTTTCCATGTCCCTAAAAAAAAAAAAAAAAGTCAAAACAAAACACCAAGATGTCTTAAATGGAATGAAAGGCATCTTTATTCTGTAGTGCTAAAAGGAAAATTCCTTTCTGTTTCAGCAGGATAAGAACCTTTATCATATCTTTTAAAATGGTTTAAAGTAGGGGATTTTTGTCAGCTGTCAGCTTGAAAGGTCATGTTTTAGGCAGTCAGTCCTAAGCCCCTTGGATAATGTTTACAGTGCTCTCAAATGACTCAAAATGGACTAAATTGTTTCCAGCCGACAGTAGTAAAGGTCATGGAGGAAATCTGTTTAGTCGGCCTTGCTTGCTTCCGAAGCACACACAGTAAAAATGTGCCATAAACTGCAGCAAGACAGCTTCAACTTCAGAAGGCACTGGAGGCTGAGGGAATGGAATGTACCTCTTGTGGGTAGAAATTGCTTGCCAGAGAATTTGCTGAGCAGGGGTTGCTACGGCAAACTTTTGTCCAATCCCTGATACATYCTACCTTTTCCTTTTGTTGTCTCCTTTCAAGTTATAGTTCATTACTTGAAGAATTTTTGGATTTAGGGGCATTTTTTAATCTCAGTGTGGGTGCTCATAACTTCCAGACACTCTAATGAGAGGCAGACAGGATCTTAAGGCRGTGGGAGAGTGGAGCAGACAAAGGAGATTGTACCTCAGTGTTGAATTTCCTGAAACTCCTTTTTGGCCCTCACTTGCCCCCACTCCCCCCCCAACACACACACTTGTAAATGTCATTGTGTTGGTTACAGTGGCAGTTCATGCTGTGTAAGGTATTGCCAAATGTAATGACCAAATGGTGTTATTAGAGAAAACCAAAATAAATTACCTGCTTGTCATGGATCCAGTTTCTAAAGGCATTTGCTGCTGGATTTTTTTTTCTCTTTGCTCTTGTCYAACCTTCCCAGAAATGTATTCTCTAAATTATAACAAAATGCATAGCAATTAGTTTGTCTTGCATTACCTGATATTACGTACAAATGCTATTTTTCTTCTGTGAGTGCTGGAAACCTCAAAGTAGGACTTTTACACTGGAAATCTCTGAGGAGAGACACAGCCAGCCTGGTTTTCGACACTTGAGTGGCCCAGGTAACTTAAGTTGTAAGGTTTTTTCCCAAGAGTGGATAAGATCTAATTTGAGGGAAAGTAAGTGAAAGGATTGTCTGCCTCTCTCAGACATTGCGCTGCATTCTTTGGAGTGATGAAGAGTAAGCAGCAAAGAGCAGCTCCTTAATGATGTTTTTGTAGYTACAGTAAGAGAATAGAAGAGCTGAAGTCTGTGTTTGAAATGTGCAAAGTGCTTGCACAATATACAATTACAGAAAACACTATGTTCCATTAACCTAATTCCATTATTCCCCAACTAAGTGGTTAATCCAAGGAACATGAGTGATACAGCATTGTGAAAAGCTTGTCTGGGTTTTGTCTCCTGCTTTTGTGCCAGGTGGAGTCTTTCTGCAGGATCAGATGGACACTGAGTAAGGTTCTGTGATAAAATGCCATGGAAATAATGTGTATTTAGCTGGCTATGTTTTCAATGTTGAACAAATGCTGACTTGAATGTGCAAGAGGCGTTTGATCTAGAAATGCCACATGAGTCTTAATTTCACCTAATTCTGGGAAATGCTTGTTTTTGTGCATGAGCTGAAGGAAAAAGGTTTTCTCCATCTGACACTTAAGATGCCTTAGAACTTCTACACTTTATATCTAAAATTACACATTTAAAGGTATGCAAGGTCACTTGATTGCACTTCACACACTTAATTTTTAGAGTGGTGTGACATAATAACTGCAGAAAACAATGTATTTGTCTACTTCAATATGTTTAGGTATTTGAAGGTAAAAGTGTTTGTGAGCATTTAAATATTGATTCAGAAATTTTAGTTGAAATAGTGCTTTGAACGGTACAAAATGTCTGTGTTTATGAAATGAAAGCTTTCTGCCCTTAAGTAATCAAAAGTGAGAAATGAAGTTGTATGGGGTGGGGGGAAGTAACCACATTTTATTCTGTGGCACAGGACTAATGTTTAATGGGGYTTTGGTTTGAGGTTCTTTTGTTGGTTTGTTTGATGTGATTCAGTGTGATTTGAGTCATTTGTCAGCTATAAATCAGGCTAAAGTGAGCAGAGCACTTTGCTTTTCCACCTCTGTCTCTCATCTTCCTTCTTCCATAACAGTTTATCACCGTGGCCAGGAAAGAGCTCAGTTAGGAGGACAGGAAGACCTTGTTCTTCTGTCATGTTTTCATCCCTAGATATTAGTGTGTCACTCAGATGGATATGGGTTGTTTTGCGGCATGTCACACATGACATACTGAAGGACAACAAAAACAAACTCCTCCAAGTTTATACAGAAAGCAAGTTTCACAAAGTCTCTGTGACCAGAAAGAATTAACTCTTGAATGGTTCAGCTGCTCAGAACAGTGCAACCTGTGTATGTGCCATGAAATCATTGTTCTGGGGTTGCTGAGCTCCTGGGAGTGGCTAAGAGGTCAGGCCAAGCTTGTTGTGAGAGAGCAGAACTGTGGAGTGTAACTAAATCATAGATTTTTTTTTTTTTTAATGGCAAAATAGCATGTTAGATAATTACACATATTGCAGAAAGCATGAATTGATTGAAAATAGAAGTTAAAAAGGTTAGAGAGGAAGGTGGCCTATTAGAGCCATTTTTATTGATTTACTGATTTTAAACTTCCYTTGGCTTTGGTAAAAAGACTCCTGTCGAGTTTCTTTGCTGTGGAAAGAACTGAACACATGGTTAGTACATCAGTCTGTCTCTCTGGAAAAGTTACCGACTACTGCCATTTAAACTTGGCTTAGTAATTTTATCTTGATATTACTTAGTGTTCCTAAGTTTACTTTGCATGAGAATTTTCCCCACTGTCCACTGTGTGTGTGCATGTGAAACTGCAGCTCCCCTGGGAGGAGGAATGATGAGCTGGGTGTCTTGCCCTGGCTTTTAGCACTTTAGAAGAACAGCACTGCACAGCTAAAATGTGCATGCAACTCTGAATGGTTCTGTTACTGGGATTAAATTTACCTCGGGCAATCAAGTATCCATTTTATATCTGCATTTATGTTGACCTTTTTGTGKTGCCATGAGGCTTTTTAATGCCATCTGAAATTCTTCCTCTCCTCAGAACCAAGGAGCATCTTAATGAAGAAAGAAATATTATTAGTACATGATTAATTTGATTTACTGATGGTCTAGCTGACCTGTGTGTGGATCCAGGGGTGCAGAGCTGCAAATTCTGCTTTACAAAGCAGCCTTGTTGTTCTGGCCTTTTCTACCCAGGTGTAATTTAAAACGGAAGCTATGAAATGTGCTGAGGTAAAATGTAAGCTCTGCTGGCAAATTGAAGAGATAGATATTGACTAGGTGTTGTGTCACTAGAACCAGACATTCAGGCTCCCTGAAGTTTTAATTTTTGATTTAATTTTTTGATAATGTGTCACAGTTGTAACAGTGTGTCTGAGGCAAGGAAAAATGACAAGCAGAGCCATTAGGGAGTCTGTACCTACTTACTGTTGCTCTCCACCCTGCCTGAATCCTGGTTTTCCCAAAGTAATAAAAGTGTGTGATAGAACCATTATCTGACAGTAGGACAGGGACTCATGAAATTAAATGAAAGATCACTTGAAAGCTTAAATTGTATGACTAATTAACAGACACCCACGTATTTTGAATATAAAAATACATGGCTACAGCTAACTTTTTAGTAGATGATGAATCTGTAAGGTAATGAGCAATGGTTTCCAACCCAAATAGTGAGAGATTTGGAAGCAGTTTGGCCCCAATTAATCAAACCCATGACATTTGGTGCTCTGTTAAATACTTAAAATATCAGCTGTGCTGTTTCAGGGAGGTGACTGTGTGTGAGTAGGAAATGCAGTCCTAAGTGACAGCTTGGGCAGTTGTGATTGTTATGCTGATAAAGTGTTCTTAGAATAGACATAATATGAGGAACCATAATCTTGGTGGCTTTCAGTAGCACTCAGGCTGCTGAATACTCAGTTTAAGTATAAAAAACTTTCATAAACAGGAATTTGGGTAAGTAATTTTAGACACATCATTATTTCCTAGTCAACTTTGTTATATTCATATATATATATATATAATTCTTGTAACTGCTGTATCTTACCTAGCTGAAAAAGAAATATGAAGGGGGAAAGAACTCATGTTACTTGTGAAAATTTATTGTTAATTTACCTTCGTTACAATGTGGGTTTTTTTGTAAAAACTGAAGGTGATTGAAAAACTTTCTATAGTTAAACATTGAAAACCTGAAAAATGAGTGTGATATCTTATAAAATATAAGAGTGTGATGCAAGGATGGGGGAAGAAAAGGCTGGAAACAGTAGTACAGACAGCCAGAGCTGGTGTCAGCTTGACACAAACTGAATAAATCTGCAGCCATTTGTGGTAAGAGGAGAATGGGCAGCAAATGGTTCAGCTTAAACCGTGCTGTCTCCCTGTGGTCCCATGAGAGCCATGTGAGGCTATTTCTACAAATGAATCGGTATTTAGAGGGGATTATTGCTTCTCTTTTTCCGAGTATCCATAAAGAAATGCTAGGCTGTTCCTAGTGGAATTAGGGTCACAATGAAAATGGAAGTCTCCATTTCTGGAAACCCAACCAGTACCTACAAAGTAAAAGTACATTTGTCCTGGTCATTACAAAAAGAAATAAATAAATAGTGAATTGTCTTATCTAAAGATATGAAAGTGAAGCCCTCTTAAAGAAGTTTGGGAGCAGAAGAGGAATTAATATTTAATATTATTGGTACATGTCTCGGGGCTGATATTCTCTGATGCACTTCACCTCTGCTTTTTCCACAATGAGATGTCACTTAAGGAATGGCTCTGGAAGGGCCTCAGGATCAGTTTAGATCCATCTCTAACAACTGGACATGTAAAGTAATAGTAATTAGTCCAGCCAAAAGGTAGCTTTGGGTAAACAGATTTGCATCAAATGTGATCCTGAAACCGTAATTGGATTTCTGTTGCTTTGCCCTAATGACAGAAAACCTGTTTGCTGCTATCAGGGGAGCATAAAATATCCTTGCAGTGCTGTCTGAGTGGGGTATTTTGCCCTCACTCTGATTGTTATTCCACATGTGAGCGTACCTGAGCACTAATTGTTTGGTTATTCATTAGCAGAAATGAGCTCAACATTTATTGACCACTCTTGAATTGAAAGGGATTGGGCAGACATTCTAACAAGCAATCCTAAACAAATTTCCTAGTCTCCCTGAAATTAATATTTATGTATTTTGTATCAAGTAGCACAATTCTTCTCAGAAGAACTGAAGGTAACCCACCTCAGAAAGCTTTAAGCTGGGCAGCTGCTTTGAAAGGTGGCAGACTTTAAGTAATTAATTTTTGACACTAATTGGGTAAACTGGACTCGTAATGTTTAGAGTGTGTAAAAATAAAAGTACCCAAACAGGAATACCACCTCAGACTGCCTTTGAAGACCCTTGTTTAGAAGTTTGTCTGGTGTTTTTCCTTATTTCAGAGCTATTTTTTTTATTTATATGAAACACAATTATGACAGTAGGAGAGACTAAGTGTGGCAAAACAGAATATCCAGAAAATTGCATGAGCTGGTGGTGAATTATGGGCTTCATCTGAAAATGAACAAGGTTCACCTACATCTTGCTCTATATTCAGTTGGATGTCGTAACAGTAGCACACTTATAATATCATCAAGTTTACATAAAATTATAAAGTATCTTGTGACTATTTACTGACTTCCAGAACTCCTTTGAATGGCTCTTAATGGCATACAAATGTATAGATGGGATGAAGTTGTTCCACTGTGAAACTCTCTAGCGGAAAGTATTATAAAACATTGCTAATCTTAATTCAAAATTATTAAATTTTTAGCTTATATTTGAGTTCCATTCATCTTTTAACCTTCTGCTTTACTTTCTTGCACTGTTTTTGCCCTTCTTATTCCACAGAGATATAAAAGTAAATGGTGTGTGGTCTTTTTTTTCCACCTAAAAATGCATGCATTCTTAAACAGAAAAAAAGAGCATAAAGAAAAGCAATAATAGTGTTTGGTCCTGCTGCCATCTTTTCAGCTTCCTTGAACATGTCTGTGTTTCTGTGAAAGAAGTTTTCTTGTGCTGTGTCCATCTGAAGTAACTTCTTCAGCTTTTTGGGTTGAACTTTAATGAGGGGAAAAATAATCTATAACGGTCTGAAAAAAAAAAACAAACACAACAAGAGTTCTTTGAGCTTATCTTCATAAAAGCCAGTTTTATTGTTGTAGAAGTTAGGGAATAGAGATGTTATTTCCATCACTTTTAGTGGGAAATAAAATGGATTTGCATTCCAGCATCAGTTGGGTGCTTTAGAAGGTCTCCCTGGGTGGGCTGTTGCTTCCCCCTGGTTTTTAATCTCTCCCTTTCTCCAGAAGTCTGCCTTCCCCTGAGCGGTCTGTCTGACCTTTCTGCTCTACCTGTCATAACTAATTGCAATATCATCCATCTGCAGCGTGAAAAATAAATTCCAGCAGCCAATAAATGTTGGGGAATGTGGAGAGAACCCATTGTCTCCTTGGATTCTCTTGCAGCCCTCTCGGTCCTTTGGTGCTGTGCAGAACTAAATGGGTTTATGCCTTTTCTTTCCAAGGGATGCCCAGGGAACAGGATGGAGAACACTTTCTGTTCTGCTGGGTGCAGATTGCTCCAGGATCTCGGGCAGTCCAGCAGATGTTGGCTGGCTCATGCAGCTGAGATGCTTCATTTGGGATAGGAGGGAGGGTGTTGCAGCAATCCCTGGAAGTGGAAATTAAATTGTTAGTTTTTTTCTTTTCTTTCTTTCTTTCCATAATCTTCCATTTCTGGCTTTAGTTAAGTTGCAGAGGATCTTGTTTTAAAGTTATTCTGGGATATGAGACTGTCCAAGAAGCTGATAATAGGGACTTTTACATCTGAAAAAACTTCAGTGGAAAAAAGGGATCTGGAGCTCATATTGACATCTCCAACTTAGCTTTACACTTGGACAAAACAAGAACTGCAATCATGGATTACTGTTTCCATTGCACAAGGAATCTGCTTTCAGAGAAACTGTTTAGAGTGGCTGCTGTTCTATTGGAAGGAGATTGTCCTAAAATACTGTGATATATGTAAGCATGGAAATAATAATTGTATAGAGGTTCTGTTTCTACAATTATTACACTAACAAGCTTTTGCTTGGGCTTAGTGCATTTATTTGTTTTCTTTATGGAAAGAACACTTGGAAAATGACAACCATGGCATATATTCAATGTATCACTGTTAATTAACAAAGTCTTAAACTTTGTCAGAGCTGAATAAATGATTGAAACAAGTTCCAAATTGTGTTAGGTAAGTTTTGGCTAGCTCGCATTTTAATTTGTAAACTGTCATTGGAAACATATTAATCCTTGCATGTTCAACAATCCCTGCTTCTGCCTTTCTGGGTGCTAATTTGTTATTCTCGTCAGCAGTTAACAATAGCTTTTTTGATCAGAGGTTCTGGTGACAGGCTGGTGCTCTGATGCTCTTCCCAGTCTGAGTGTAACTCCCGCTATCAGGATTGTGGTGCAGGTGCAAATTCCCCAATTTCTTTTCAGGAACATTTGCTGGTAATTCTAGACTTGGTTGAGCATTCTTGCCAATAAGTGAAGTGTTAGAAAGTCAGCAGTGCTGTGAACACACTTGGGCCCTGAAACACCCAATTGTGTGATACAGAATGCATGATTAATATAACTGCAAGGAAGGGATTCAGTCTGTCAGACCTCCCTGCCAATTGCATTGATGACAACCTGGTGCCTCTTTGCAGAACAGTTTCTCTTGCATAACACTGCAGGCATTTGCTGTATGTGAAGTACAAAAAATTGATAACAGAACAGCTTTTAAACAAAACAAACCTTGAAGGTTTTGTTGTACTTTACTAATAGTTTGTCTAATGGGAATTTTTAAATTGTTGTTTTATTTTTTTACTAAAGAAACTATGTGAGATGTATCATTCAAGTTGGAAATCTCACCTGTCTTGTGGAGGATTCCTGCCATCCTGTACCTGAGAGAGTGATCTTGGGAAACTCAGCAGTAATCTATCCCTTTCACTTGTTCCTAATATTAGGTGTTCTTCAGAAGGGAAGACTGAGCTGACTTTTTGCTGGATCACTGTACAGGTTGTACTTCAGAACATTAAATATTGTTCTCATGGAACTCAAACCCAAAATGTTTAAACATTTTCCCTAAAAGTATTTGGGTTATGAGGCATTTCTGTACACTAGGTATGTGTATAACTATTACTGACTGGCAAATTTAGCTTCTAGTAGAGTCTCTGCTAATGGGATCAACCCAAAATTCTGGAGAGTGTGTCAGCAGGAGCAGATTTGTGCTTTTGAGGTCACGTCACTGATGGTTGTTTTGAAAAGCACATATTTAAACTATACAAAGGTGAACACCTGAAGTGTTGTTTAGAATCAGTCAAAAAGGAAGGTTCAGTTCACAGAAATGCTGACTGTGCACTAAGGGAAAGACAAAGGTTTACTTTATTTAATGTGTGGAATCCAGGAATTTGCTTTGTGTGTATGTGTTTAGGGGGTCAAAAATTTCCATGTCTTCGAGTGCTGTCAGTAGAAATACAAGCAGTGATTCCTGGTGCAATTCTGAAGTCAGAACAGGCTATGGAAAGTTACTTTGTCAGTGTGCATGAAGAGGAGAAAGTGATTATTGTGGGTTGTGAAGGACACTCTTCACCCTTAAGGAGAGTACCCAGGTGAAGCAACAAATCAAGGTCACTGCAGTGTGCTGTGATGGATGATTCTAGAGACAGCAGTGAGGAATTCTGGGTTCTAATAACCATGTTAAGTAAAAGGAGATACACATAGAGGAATGTTCTCAGGGAGTAAGGAATATTTTGGTCTAGGAGTGTGCTGTGGCTTGCAACAGGCTCTGCTGGGAGGGGTGAGTAATTGCACAGGTGTAGCAGCATGACTACAAGCAGGATCAGGTTTTTGTCCTGGTCAGCTCCCAGACTGGAGCCTTTGTAAAAACACTTTAATGGGAATCCGTGCCTCTGGCTGGTGACTCCAACTGTTCAAGCCCTTGCCTTGGTGTGAAACTATAAATTACAGCTGTCATGGTACCTTGAAACAAAACTTGTGAAGATGGGTAATTGGGCAGAGGAAAGCACTGTGCTTCTGGGTGTTGGAATTTTTTGTCCATAGACAGGGTAAGAGCAATGAGAGATTTTGAGCTGGAAGTGTAAATAAAAAGCAAAGGAAGTAGTTTAGGAAATAGTGGCATCAAATACCAGAAATAAAGCAGGAGGATGGAGAGGTGGAAGAGTAAGTGGGGAATGTCAACCCCTAGACTGATGCAGTTGGATGGATTGTAGGGCAGACCAGGCATTTCAGCTGCTCAGTACAAAGAAAAATGTCACCATAAACATGCTGAAACCAACATTGAAAAAACAGCAAACCAAGATTATCAGAGATGCTACATTTGAGATTTTTCTGTCATCTTTTCTTCTGAGCTGGTAATACTTTGTGTTAATATTTAACTAAGGCATAATTCCAACAAAAATTGATTTCTTGTGGATGTCTCAAAGTTGAATAAGTTCTTTAGGCTAAGAATGTTTTTCCCCCCAGATTTAATAATCACTTCTGTGTTGCCCCCTCTTCCCAGGAGGAGTTCAACACTGGTACTATTATGTTCTTTTTGTTTGTATTTAGTTTTATATCCATAAATTATCAAATGTAAGAAAAGAAATCCCAAAACAGCAGTAGATGTTTGTCTCTAATGCTTCATTTTCCTGAAGTAATTTGAAGAGTCTACCCTAAGTAGTAGAAGCAAAAATGCCTTTTGCATACCAACACTTTGAGCAGGCTAATGGCGGTACTTGTAAAAATAGCAACAGCAGTCCATTCAAAACTGCTAAAAATATCACATGGTTATTAAAGCTTAATTGTGGAGCACAAGGGGACTAAAATAGCAAAGTAAAGGTCTGGCCTTGCTCCTGCCCCTTGTGTGTGTGTGAATTGTAATGGGTTTGGCAAAAGCCATCATTGCTGTAGCAGTGCATCTTTTATCAGCCCCTGTTTCTCATTCTGCAGTAATGTTACTAATTCTGTAACGTGGGGTATTTTTGAGACCTGAATATCTGCACAGCTTTTGCAGCCATAATGGTTCAGTGTATCCCTATTGACTTCAGACTTTTTATGTAAAAACTTTCTCTGAGTCACATCTTTGAATACTTCTCTCAGCAGCTGCATGCTGGAAATTCTGTTGCCAGCCAGCAGCCAGTGTAATTCRTAGGATGAGGGAAGTGGTGAAAGTCAACAGAGCTGTTATTTTGTTAGGTCTCCTAGAGCATTTTTAGGCTAAGCAAACTTAGGCTTTTGTTCAGTTTACTTAGACTTTGGCTTCAGTTTGGGCAGGTATGGAGTAGCAGTGTTTTATGGACAACATGGAGCAGGTGATAATTGCAAATTATTTAATGGAGCTATGCACTATGAGTATGAAGAAATTAGATGGGAGTAGCTGAAGGGAAAATAGCCTGTAGAGTTTGTCAGCAGAGGACAGGTCAGAACAGCCTAAGAGAAGGTGGTAGTGCTGCAGAGGGCTTGTGAGCAGTGTGACTCACAAATATCCCATTTTAGACATGCTTTTGCAGTGATTGTTTCTAGATAAAGAAGCTTAGTGAGCTGTTACTGTCTTGATCTGTATGCCCAGGGCTGTAATACATAATTCTCATTCCACCATTAGACTTTAAATCCATTTGCTTTTATTGCGGTTTTCTATTTTAAAAAACACGTTCCTTAATTCCCTTTATTGCCATCCTTGTTCCTGAGGTTCTGTTCGGGTGCTGTGGGCTGCATGCTCTGGCTGCAGATACCTTCATACTGGGCTGCCTTGAACTGAGATTTAGGGGTGCTGATTTTACCAATGATCATTAAAAATGGTGATGTTTTCTAAGCACAGGCATATCTTCAAAGGAGAGAAATGCAGATTGACTGTATTTAGAATATAATACAGCTACAGGTAATGGCCAAAGGTGCTCAAATGCTGCATGTTGTTGTAGCTG
The DNA here is from genome assembly GCA_003546035.1 of Mixornis gularis. Classification (NCBI taxonomy): domain Eukaryota; kingdom Metazoa; phylum Chordata; class Aves; order Passeriformes; family Timaliidae; genus Mixornis; species Mixornis gularis. The sequence continues at coordinate 3,751,936 of QVAJ01000030.1, read as the reverse complement.
TGGTATGACCCTCCCTGTCCAGATTTGTCAGAGTTCATCCTTGTGTAACATCTGGAAATTTTTGTCTTGCCAAGGAGTTTCCATAATTATTTGCAACGGACTTTTCTTTGTGACTTCTAAAGCAAAGTCCATATTTGAGGACTCTCAAGCTTCTCAATGGCTTGGGCTGGGTCGCTGCAAAGAGTTGCTGAGGCAGTGTTGGTTCCTACAATGCTGAGTCAGCAATTAGATGTGAATTGCAGGGCTGGTAGCAGGTGTTTCATAAATACCTTTTTATGCTAATGATGTCCCAAAATGATAAGTTTTTCAGGCTCAATGAAGCTGCTAAGGTTATGAGAGTAGCAAACTGGCCCAGAGCTGAGCAGAGATGAGAATATGTGCTTTAACCTTTTATTCAATTTCAGAAAGGTGAAAGAACGGTTGCTTTGGCTGAGTAAAGGAGAAGCCACAGCAGTTTCTTTCCCCTACTGGGAATTAATAAAGCCTGTCATTTCCATCCTTGTCTTTGTTCCATATCCAGTGCATCAAGCCCTTCGCTCTTTTGCTGTGGTTAATTATTCTCAAAATATTTTAAGTTCTACTTCTCTTTTGTACAACTTTTTCTACAATAACTGCAACACCCCCACGCCACAAACCCAGTTCTTTCATGTAGGAGACCTTTCCTCTGTTACTTGTCACTTGTAGCAGCATCTCTTTAACTATTCCTTCTGTGGTTCAAAATGTCTTACTTGAGTTTTTCACTGGCTAGAGTGGTTGCTGGCTGTACAATTCCATTGCTGGTGCTCAGAGAAGTTGCTTTAACATGGAAACAGGCCTGGGTGGAAGTTTTCCACTGGGAGGTTGACTCGGGCAGTTGACTTTGACCTTACTATTTAGAAACTCTTAAAATGGAACTTACTATGGATGTTGGCAAACTTACTGAAAGTATTCAGTTTTTGACCTCATGGTCACTCTGTTATCAGCTTTCAGAGTAGCCTTGGCATGAGCTACACAGTGGTCTCAGGGTAGAAATGGAATGTATTGTTTATTGACTGCCTGGTTTGAATATCATGTCATTTGAGCTTTGCAAGGGGATCCTGTGTATTTCCATGATAGTTTTGACAAGAGTGGGTGAAAGCTTTTTTCTTTTATTTTCCCTCGTGAAAATCTGTGATGTATAAGCGTACCTGATAATGTTATTTTACAGTAGTGTCATATAAAAGGAAAAACCACAACTTGCCACAGGCAACAGGAAATCATCAGTACTTTCAAGAAGGAAAGGTTTAGTTCATTTTAGCCAGAAGATGCAAATGATGAAAGATGGGCAGCAGGAAAACATGATTAYGGTACATTTAGATAGATATTCAATTTAGATAGATTGAGGCATTTCTGAAAAGGCAGAATTGCAATGGTTTTGCAGACTAAGCCAGTAACATTATTTCTTAAAAAATATTTCCTAGGAAACTTTAATTATAAAATTACTTTTGTACGTAATTTCCTGTGCAAGAGTTCCCTGTATAAATGTGTCCTGTGTGTTTACTCTAGCACTAAAAGACCAAGAGAATGTTTACATTTTTTCAAGCTCCTTTTTAAAACCAGAATGGTTTAGCATTGTGTGACTTTATTTGAGCTTTCCTAAAACGTCTGGTGGGAAAAAAAAATGGAGTTGCTGGAAGATTGATTTACATTGTTCCAACTCTTGCACTTCTGTGTTTGAGTTGATGGTAATTTGCTGCTAAAAGTTCCATTGTGATCTGAGCRCTGGTGTAATGTAAACTGTCACCAGTGACATTTCTGTGCCCTGACAGCTTTTTTCTGGTGTGTGGGTAATTGTAAATTAGGCTAATAGACTTTTTAGCTGGAATGAAGAGACCTCTTGTTCACCTTGCTGTTGAATGCTTGCTAAATAGATGTGTACTCCAATTACTCATTTTGTTTAAATATGTAATGTTTTATCCTTAATGTTGCACTTGTCACTGTCAATAAGTAATTATGTAACTTTAGATTAAGGAGTGTCATGTTGCCTCTTCCTTTACTTTCTTTTTCCTAGTATTTCCTAAAGTGAAATCTTATCAGACCTGCTATACAGTGACTTCTGCAACCTTTCTGTGAAAGCATGTTCCATTTTTAATGTATTAGTCAACATAATTCACTGTTTAGGTCTTTAACTATGCTATGCTTTATAAAAGCAAATAATTTGTGATTGCACTGGCTATTTTCTGCTTGCTGCTTCTGTGAGAGCTTTATCATCAGCTTCAGAGATGGAGTTGTGCTGGCAAGAATCATTAACCAATGGCATAATCACCTCTGTAAAAAAGACAGTGATCTCTGCTGGGGTTTCTAACACATCAATAACCCTTAAATCTAGGGAAAACCCAATAAAATACAGTGTACACTGTGCATTTTTTAAGTGTTTTGGATTTTCTGGGTGTAGCTGCAAGTTTGTTACCTGTCAGTTGTTCTGGTACGTGGTTTTAGGACTGAGGTGGTGGTGAGAAGAGCGTAAATATCAGATGTTCCTGGGTGCAGGAGTGATGACAGGGTGCTGCTGCTCCAGAGGAGTTGTGTGGTATGTCTTGGGAAACAAATGGAATTTGCATGAACAGCTTGAAGGGATTATTTCCCTCACCACAGGGGTCCAACCTGAACAAATTTTCTGAAAGAGTTGGTCCAGCCACTACTATAAAATCGTCCTTTGGCACCAGATGAGATGCAGAAACCTTGAATATCTTTCCAGTTTTATTCTTTAGAATAGTTTGTAAATATGAAATATCTTCTGAATGCTCAGAGTAGTCTTGTATGAAGAAGAAAATTGGTGCCAAGCAGTCTTGAACACCATACTACAAATGCACTTAAGCCATTTCTGCTGAGAAATTGGAGCTCTGCAGTAGAAAGCATGTTTCCAGAGTAATCTAAGTGACTGCATTATTTCAGCATGATGGGACGCTCTCAGACAATCAAGAATACTTTTTTGCACAGTCAGTCAAGGGAATGGAAAGCAGATGCATTATCTGGTTCCTGTTGATGGGAACCAGGAGGAGAATAATCAGCCAAGAGTTATCCAGGAAGCAAATGGAAGATGCAGAGATAAGGAGGGGAAGCAGTGTGCTGTTTGCCCCTCCTGTTTGTGCTCTTTGCAGTCTGAGCTGCACAGATGGTTCCTGATGAATAGTGGTGCTATTTGATATGGACTTGACTCTGGGAAAGGAGCAGCACCACAACCATTATGGGCCACTGAGAAAACATTTCTGTGCAGTGCTGCTCCTGTCCAAACTTAATCAGAACTAATTAAACAGATAATGGGGTTGGTCTATGGAATGAGTATTAGTTAATGGCATTGAGTAGGGAAGGACCTAAGGAGCCTTTCTAAGAAAAGGTAATTAGACACTCAGTCCTAGGGTTTTCTCTTGTTTTGTTTTTCTCATGTCTTTTCCTCTCCATCCCCACATTTTACAAACCAAGAAGTATTTCCAAAGCCGGAAAACAAACAGTTTTCTTCTCCCTCAACTTGCTTAACAAGTAGAGGTGACTTGACCAGCTGAGAGCTGTGTAGGTTTTTGTAGAGCTCTGTGTGACTGTTGGGAAGAATCCTGAGTTCAGAGAGAAGGGAGAGCAGTGGTTTGCTGTGTGGTGAGCTCTCTTACACCCCACCAGGGCACAGAGGGCAAACTGGCGCCTGGTGCAGGTGATGTCTGTGGGGTGATGGCTGAGGGGCTCTCGAGGGGAGATCCTGCAGGTGGAGGTGTCACTTGTTCCCACACCACCTGTTGATGCTTTCTGGTTTTAGGCAGCTTATCTGAGCCTTGGGTGATTTTGCAGGAGGCTTGATGTGGTCAGGGAAAAACTCTTCTAAAGCAAAGCTGTTACCCCAGAGGAGGACTCCCTGAAACATCAGCTTGCTGTTCAGGGGACACAACAGGTATTGGCCACCTGCTGAACTCCTGATGTGCACCTGCACCTCGGCTGTGCTCAGCCAAAAAGTTAAATACAAGGAGGAGGAATAGTCCAGAGAGGGAGTAGAATATTTATATGATGAAAAAAAGGCTGAAACATGTTGTAGGCTTTAATTAAGCCTCCAGAAACATTGTGTCAGAGGAGAGTAGATACCAACATGAACTGAGCACTGATCTACTATTCAGAGATCATAACCTTGGTCTAATTACATTATTAGTATATAAATTATTGCATGAATTATTTATTTAAAATTAATATTACAGATATTAGTTGTCATTAATAATGTGGAGGTGCCTTTTTGTCACAGAAGAATGGATTAGCATTATAATTACTGCATGAAAAATAGATATTGATGAAAAATTGCTGTTTGAGACATATCACTGTCATTATATTACGGGTTTTTTTCTATTCCCTTTTCTCTGTTCATTGTTCTGTATTTCTAATTATTGTCTTTGAGAAGAGATGTTAATGTGGTAGCTTATCAGCAGGTATATTGATATAGGACACGAATACAGGTGCTTGGTCACTTCTGGAAGGTGAAACAAAAGAAACTCTGCAAAGTTAATAAACTAAGTTACAACTATTGCAGCCACAGTCTTTTGAGCCTGTGCTGAATCCTGGTCTCAACTAAATGATTTGCTGTTTGTTTTTCCTTTGAACTTTTTTCCCCTTTATCATCTTAAAGAAGGTGAAAAGAATCAGCAGTGTAATTAAAACCATGATGCTCAGTGCAAAAAATTAGGGGTGTTGACATTTTACTTTAATTGCTGCTGCCAACATTTGGACACTATCTCACACTCTTGCACACTCACTAACTAGACAATTTAACACACAAAAGCTTCTCAGTCTGCGATCCTCAAAACAAATATTGTGCCTGTGTTGTACTATCTGTGCAGAGATGTTAAACACCCTATTTGTGAGTGACCTCCTGCAACTGCTCAGAGCTGAATAATAGCTGTAGTTAAAAGCTCCCTGGGGAGTGTCCCTGCAGACTCTTTGGGGGTAGAAAGGTCTTTTGTGCTTGAATCAAAGAATCCTGATGCATCCTGATGAATCTATCTTTGGTTAGATAAACATTTGGGCTTTGATGACAAAGTTGTAACAACTATCTTCTATAAAATTATTTAAGTGGAAGAAGCTCAGATATGTTCCTATGGGTGGTTTATCTGTTAACTCTATTTTGTTGTTGTTTTTTTTTTCCTAGTTTACTGCCTGATATTTGTTCTATGTGTGGATGCCCTTTCATTTGCTCTCAGTTCAGGAGAACCTGAGTCACATTTCTCTGCTCTCTAACTTTGCTTTTCTTATCCCTCATGCATTATGTACCTCACCCCTAGGATTTTGTGAGTGTGGGTTTCTTTTTTGTTCTACTGCCACCAAGCAGTCATGTTTCTGCTAATTCTGGGTTGWATGCAAATGGCCCAAATTAATTAATATTTCTCAGCTTTATCACCAGAAGAAGAAAGGAACAGGATACCTGATCTGCCTTTCATGGGAGGCTGCTGTTCTTAGGACAACTGTTTTATGAAACCATTAAGTTACTGTTAAGGAGTTGGACCATTTAAAAGGATTTTGTGGCTGGTTCCTAATCCTAAAGAATTTCTAGCTATGTAGCTGGAAAATATTATAGAAGTTGTTGGGGTGGGCAAAGTCACAASGCTGTCTGGAAATTTAAAAAAAAAATAAATCTCGGAAATTAAAAACTACTTTTTATTTCACCAAATTGTTTTAATCATTCAGAAGTAAACTGTCCATGCTAAAGTTACTTCAGAGACTGAAACTTCTTTGTGCTGAGGTCTAATTCTGCCTCAGTGAAGATATTTTTTATGTATACTAGTCCAAACAGCTCAGGAACATAATCTTTCACTGGGCAGATGTTTTTGTATTGAATACAGCAGTAGAATCTCTCTGAATGCAATTGAGTGAGAGTGATCAAGCACTCTAGAATGTATTTTGAGAAAAATACCATAAAGCGTAAATAGTTGCAAGCAGAAGTAGAAGCTGTCATTATTTTGCTGGAAATCCATTTCTGCTCAACATTTGACTAGGTAAGCTGGTTTTTGGAATCTCACTTAGATTGTAGCAATTCAGTGGCAAGCCACAAAATGTATCTACAAACCAAAATACTTGCAAACAAATGCTCCTGTATTAATAACAGCAGAAGGCAATTATCTGTATTGCTCTTTGGGGAAAGTGGAGATTCAGTCAGCTGAAGAGCACTGTGATACTGAGGTACAGCAGAAATTGCTTCTTTTTTTTCTATTTCCTGGAGGGAAAGAATTTTATCTGAACAATCTGAACCCAAAAATTGTACACAATGGTACTGAGACTTCTTCCTTGTATTTGAGAGCTGAGTTTGGCTTTTATGGTCAATAGCACTCTAACATATAGACATTTCACTCTGACATCAAAGGAAATGATGTACATGATGTTTTTGTCAATACAAGCTTTTGCCTCCATCTCAGACATGTGGACTTTTCTACTTTTTGTTTATGTACAGATTTGTTTCCCAAAATGACATGTGTGTTAAATTTAGGCTTTACTCTCAAACTAAAATATGTGGTTTCTTCTAGCAGCCTCTAGGAAAAGTTTCTCCTTTACATTTATTAGGTTTACAGGTAAGATCTCAGGCTGGAGGAAGAGGGGGATTCCTGTTCCCAGTATGGTGCTACAGATGGCACAAACCTATCTCCAGCACATGCTGAGCTAGTAACACTTCCAGGCTCCTTTTCATTCCCAGCCCTTTCTCAGAAGGTGGATGTAGAAAGTGCTGTAGCAGCACATCCATGGATGTCACACGTGTAAGTGGGTGAATTGTATAACCCCTATGGATTTCTGTATTAAAGGTAGGAAAACTTACTCCACAACTTTCTAAGTGTCCCTGAATTATTGAGCTGTCTCTGGTGAGTCAATGGACTTGCAGAACCAGGGATCTTCAGATGGATCACAGCATGTAGGACTCTGTCCCTGCCTCTTCACTGTTTGTTTGTTGTTTTTTTTTTTTTTCTCTCTGTGCAGTGTGTGAATTCAGCTGCTCCCCAGGGAAATAGCCAGAGCTGGTGTTGGGCTGTGGGGATTTCTCTTTTTACTCGTGAGCTGGGGCAATCCTTTAAAACACAACAATTGTACTTGATGTTTCTTGCTGCCTGAACAATTTTGAGCTGTTCATCTTTTCTGTTTATGACCCTTTTGTGACCACTGTGCTAGATGATTTCTTTTATTCTTTCACTTTAATTTCTTTTCTGTTTGGCATAAGCAAACACTTTACAGACAACCTCAATCCACTAATTCATAGATGACTGTCCAAGTCATCGGGAAGCCATACCTGGTGTTTTATTGCATGAATATGTATCTACTTTATTACAAAGTGGAGCAGTAGTTTGCTGTTACAGACAGGAGTCTGCCATCAGCACACCCCAGAGTCTGACACTGAGGTCAGTTCAGCATATTCCAGAACCTGATTGCCTGTGTGAGAAATGTTGATTGAGATTTTTGCAATTAAGCAGGCAAAGGAAGAAAAGCCAAATTTAGCACACAGTTGCTAAGAATGTTCTAACTCTGGAGCTTGATCTCCTGTAAGGAAGCAGAGTTGTTCCACCCATTCTCTGTTCCAGTATTTGTCTCTATTTGCTTCCACATTTTCTCTGCTTTTAAGTGCTGAAAGTGAATTGTTCTACTTTAGAGTATTTTGCTTCTCATAACTATTGTTTGTTTTAACAAAGTGAGGCTGACTAAATTTTCTGTTAAATGTTGTGATTTCTGTACACTGCTTGCAACTCAAACAGAAAATTGGTTATTGAATGCAATTTGCTTTCAACCAAAAAGGGCGTGCCTTTATATTCTGACTTTGCATGGTGCCAGGAGGGGGATAAAGGAAAATGCCAGATATGTGGTAATTGGAAATTGTTTTTTCTTATGCTGTTAGCATTGACTATGTGTGTGTTTTGGGGTGTTGTTGGGCTTTAGTTTGTTTTATTGCCTGTTCTTTTTAAAGCAATTTATTTTTAAACTAGGTTGTGTAGTAGTGTTTCAGTGTTTTCTGAACTTGAATAAAACTTCTTTGGAGTTAGCAGTTTTTACCAGTAATTTTTACAGTTAATGAAATAATTGTGAGCAGTTTCCTTAGAAGTTTCATGTTGGATCATTGTTGGGTTTTTTGTGCAGTGGCCTTTACTGTAGCTGCTCTCCAAGGAGATCCTGTTGCCCTGCTGATGGAATGGTTTCTGTATAAACATCTAGGGAAGGCAGAAACCCTGTCGGGAGGAACTTAGCTAACACTTGAGTGTCTTCAGCCACAGAGCAGCATCACTCCAAAATCAATCATGGTCTGTTACAGCTGAGTCTTTCCAATTTGCCCGAGGGCAAATCAACAGTCCTAGTGCTAATGTACATCTGTTAAGAGCTGTAAGAACAGCAGAGACTGCAAAACTCTGTGGCTGAAATACTGAATGATGATTACTCTGTAATGTGTTTTGTGACTCTTTGGAAGTTGTCAAAAAAACCATGAATGATGCAGCATGTTAATCTGCTGTAGCAAAATGTTGTCGTGTGCAACCCAGTGTATGTGGGGGGGAAAATAAACGAGAAAATTCATATAAATGTTGAAGAGAGGAGATCCTACAGAAAGATATAAGGAAAAACAGAGGGGAAAAGGTGTGTAGGGGTGGATTGAGGGCTGGAATGTGATGGAATAGCAGCTCAAAACCAATCCAAGATGGGAAAAAGTAAAAACAAAAGAAAGTACAAAGAAAATAAGAGAAGGATGCCATAGCAGTTATTTACTAAATGTCCATTTTGTTGTTTTAAGCTAAAAACAGAGACAAGAAGATTCCARTGTCTTTTGTCTGAAATATCAAATGTTTCCCTTGAAAGGGAAATGTCACACTTGAGCTTGTGCTGCCAATCTTTATATTTCCTCTTGTGCCATTTTGCTGGTGACAGGTTAACAGTACCTTAATACAAACATCTCATTATGTTTTCTTCTAGCAGCCCAAACACAAAAGGCTTTGGTTTCGGCAATTTTCTGTCTATGCAAAAGCTGCTGGTGCTTCCCCACAGCAAGGCACTGAAGTTTACAGGAAACTGTAACTTATAAAGATGTATAGAGAGAGCTCTGTGCTATCTCTGTGGAGATTTCTCAGGTGTGGGCTAAACATTCTTAATGTTCCAGAAAACAAGCACAGAGTTTGGTTTTACGTTTTAGCCTGGTTCTTTTGTAGATGTGATTTTCATTTTTCAAAATGGAGAAAAAAGAAAATTTTTTGTATGTGTGTTTTTGTTGTTTTTTTATTTTCACCTCCCCACTGCCCCATTCAAATCACAGAAGTGACCTGAAAACATGTCTGTGGTGACTGAAATATTTCAGTGGGTGGAAGACCTCCAGGATTCCAATGCATAATTAGTGAGAAAGTTCTTTCTTTTTTTTCTTTTTTTTTTTCTTGTGATCTATTCTGGCTGTTTTTCTGGGAGTTAATTTCTTCTGTAGGCAATCAAGAATATTTAATGTTGATGAAATACATTACTCCAGCTGTAAAAATGTATTGTGCTCTCACTGCACATCATGGTTCAAGAGACAATTATGTTTCATTTGGTTCATTCTTTTTATCACAATAGACTTTGATGTGCACAAGCGTAGAATACTCCATAGCTGAGCAGCCATAGGATACTGGATTGATCCAGATCAATCGGTAATGTTTTTCCTGTTAATTCAGGACTCTTGCTGGGCTCACTATAAATGCTCCTGTAGAAAGAAATTTCCTTCTGCTCTATGTGAAGTTAGGTAACATTTGAATTTGCACTTGGCACAGCTTCTGACTTGATGAGGATTCCTTACACATCCCAGTTTTACTGTACATTGCTATAATTAAGGCAGTTCTGATTATAAAACTGGGATCCATATTGAAATGGTATCCAGATTTTTAGATTTCCTGGAATCACAGCAAGTGCATATCCAGCTAAAATAAGCTCAAGTTGAACAGCCAGCCTGGAGAAGCAGAGACAGTATTTTCAAAGATTAATTCAAGATGGTTTTGTACTTCTCATGTTTGGCCAGTGTGACCTTTCCGGTGATTTGTAAGGATCCCTTTTGGCTTTGAATCTGAGGCAGTGGCAGCTTTGTGAAGCAGGAGCGGGAGGACACAAAACTTGGAGCCTCTGAAGATGCAGTCGCTCTCTCTTACCCACTGCTCACTGGACTGCTCACTCTGCTGGCTTCTCCACGGCTCCTTGAGTTTCTGTTCCCTGCCGAGTTACATAATGAACGTTCTCTGAACTCCCACACTTTCCACATGCCTTCCCACACGGCCTCTTTCTTCTGCTAAAAAAGGGATGGAAGAACTCTAAGTCACTTGTGAAAGAGCTTTGCACAATGCTACTGAATCACATCTTGAAATAGGAACAAATATTTCAAATTCCCTTTGAAAAACAAATAATAATAATAAAATAATAAAAAACACAAAAAAACCCCTCCAACCAACCAAACAAAAAAACCCAGCCCAAAATCTAACTGCAGAATACACACACAAAAAAACTCTCCCACCCTCCAAACACTGGACAAGGCATTGCAGAATGGTAAAACCACACTGAATAATCTCTTAATTCTTGCAGCATCATGTAAAAGAAAGCTTGTAGGTTGGGTTAGCTGCCATTCTAATAACAACGATCTGTGACATGGTTCCCATAGCTACCAAAGGTGACAGCTCGTGCTGCCCAAGCAGTGTGGATACTTGCTAGTCAGGAAAATGTGTGAAAATTCATTTCTCCAGTCAATCTAATAGTGAAAGCAGGACAATTTTGGATGCCTCTGCTTATTCCTCTCTGCATGGTTTGCAGCTAGGCCTGAATGAAGGAGCTGAAGCCCATTTGCAAGACCCTTTATGTCCAGATTCCAATAGTTTTCATTTTGAAAATTGCCTTGGTCTTCTGAAGGCTTCAACATCTTTATATTTCTGGGAATCAAGGCACAGCAGTCTGACAGRAATGTATTTTATCACTGATTCTAAATATACTTAGAAAACCAGTGCAAATTCACATTTGAACTGACTCTCAAAGTGTGAAAGCTTATTAGAGCATGATTAAAGTGTAACAGGACCTTGCCAGACTAGAGTTGGAACCTGTAACCTTTATTTGATGGATATTAATTTGCCAGGTGTTATCAAGTCTTTGGTGTCATAAGCATCATTTTCTTTCATCATTTTTCCAAATATAGGAAACACTTAATAACAGGATCTGGTTTTTTWAAGGATGTTCTGGGGAAAACTGATGTGTGAGAGAAATGGAAGTTGGAAAGCAACCCATGGGGGTTCTTGCAGACTGTTATTTTTTAGCCCAAGAACTCTTTGTGAGTTAYAGTTGCCATTTTTGAAACTGAATTCCTTCTGTTTTTCCCCTTCCTAGCTCTGAAAACCTTTAGGAAAAGTTCTTTATGTTTTGATCCTGTTTTCAAGATATTTTGAGGGGCCTCACATAGATCTTTSTACTGCCTGTAACTTTCCAAATGTTCACCCCATGTTAACTTTTTTTTTTTTAATTAAAGTTTTCATTAAGTCTGTCACATTTGACAGCTGAATGTGTGTAGAGAAAACAAGGCCTTTATATCACCCAGAACACACTTCTTTACAAACCGTTTTATCTGTTTTATTTTCTAGCTTTTGTACCACATGCAAAAAAAATAGCTGCAACATCTTATTCCCTCCTTCATAGGYAAGCAAGGATTGCATCTCTGTGGTTTTCTTGCAAGTGATTAACATACGTGGCACTTGGATTTTGTTCTTAGACATCCTTTAATTCTGGTAGTTACTGGTGCTCTATTTTTAGTGCTTCAAGGGGTTTTAGTTGTGGACTGGTTTTTGTTGTTTGTTTGTTTCTCTTCATTATGGCCTATTTTTTTTTTCGTTGGGAGTTGAGAAACTGCTGTTCATTGTTTAGAACAGTGCAGGGAGTTAAAAAGTACAGTTTCTGAGTCACCCCCTGGCTACAGCTTAACGAGTTTACTCCAAACCAGAGTCCAATTATCCCCTGTGTTTGTTATCAGCTACAATGAGATGGTGATAAGGAAAGCATGGCCCGGAGGGGAGGGACTGCTGATGTGCTRTGTTTTTTTCCCAGCTGGCAGCTCAGCCCCTCACAGCTGATCACTGGTGGGATGGGGAGAGCATCTGAGGGGTAAAACTGAGAAAACTCGTGGGCTGAGATAAAGGCAGTTTACTAAGAAAAGCAAAAGCTGTGCTTGAGARGAGAGAGAAACAAGGAAATCATTCCCTCCTTCCCACTGGCACCAGGTGTTCAGCAGCCCCAGCAGAGCAGGGCTCCATCACACTTGGCTGGTAGTTGGGAAGAGAGATGCCATCACTGTCCTCCCCTTCCTTCTTCCCCAGCTCTCCCTGCTGTCYRTGACASCCTTGGGTCACTCRGGGTCACCTGTCCTGGCTGTGTCCCCTTCCAGCYCCTTGTGCAYCCTGAGCCTACCAAGGAGCAAAAAAGGCCTTGGCCCTGTGCAAGTGCTGCTCACTGATAACAAAAACATCCCTSTGATATCAAAACTGCTTCCAGCACAAATCCAAAACAGCCCCGTGCCAGTCAACGTGGAAAAAAAGTTACCTTTATCTCAATATGCCATCATGGTTGATAGTAGAAGCATCAAAAACATATGAGGGATTTTTTTTTTTTTTTTTTTAAATTTAAGGTTTAAGTTTTCTTCTAACCTTGGTTTGTGTGGGGTTGTGTTATTTTGTTTTGTTAAAAAAAAACCTCCTATGTCAGACTAAGACAGTTTTTTGCACCAGTTGTAGGAGYCTTTCTGTAAAGATCTATCACTATCAAAAGCATGAAAACTATCTGGAAAATTTTCATCTTGAGACTTCATTGTTCTATTCATTTATTTCATTCCTAATTCACAGATGATCCCAAAGTTTTCCTACTAGGAAGTTTTCCTAGGAATACACAAAATGTGTATTCCCTGCTGGCTACTTATTTCCTTAGAGTCAGAATCCTGATTTCACTTTAACACAAAGGACTTTTCTCTATTGCTTCAGGACACTCTTGGCCCTAGGAAATCAGTGGTTTTATGGGCAGCCTAAATCCTGACTAGTGAGAGTAGAAAGCTCTCCCACCACTGACCACCAATCCAGCACCAGGCATTCTGCTGGCCAGGGTRCTTCATTTTCCTTCTCCTGGCTGTTTCCTGAACTACACTCCACTCCTTTGCACACAAAACAGAGAAAGCTGCAGTAAGTAATAGGCAGTTCCTAAACTTGTTAGCAGTGTCAGAAATTAAATTTCAGCCTATCATTTGTAGTAGGCACAGCTCTGTGTTCCAGGTTTGTGGTCTGTTCTGCAGCTTCCTGAGGACAGCTGAAATTGCTGATGGGGTTACCTTGGTCTCTTGTAGCATTGAGCTCCTTGTGCTGTCAGAAGTTCCTGTATCCCACTCACACCAGTGACCTCCTGCCTCACTCAGATGAAGCAGATCCTGTGAAATCAGTGTGGGCTCATCATCTGCTCAGGTTAAGCCACGTATGGGGGAAGGATTGGCATGGAAAGTGGAGCAAAGCTGATCTGCTCATCACCTCAAGTCTTCCAGTACTTTAGCATCGCTCTGGATCAGGGTTGTTGCCAGTGAACATGGCGCTCAAACAGTGGAGCTTTTGCAGGAGCTGAAACCGCAGCCAGAGAGGAGCACAGCCCTGCTGAGTGTCTCCCTCTGCCAAACAAGATATTTTAGTCACTCTCTTGTCTCATTATCTCAGAAAACTCCTTGTACTGAGTGATGTAACCAATCTGGACTAAATCTGTAGTGCTGAGATCTTGCTCCTCAGCACCAGTCTTGTGTCTTAAGTCTCAGAGAGCAACACACTGTTATTGCAGCTGCTCTCTAAGGTAACAGCAATTCTGTACATATTTAAAATTACTTGAAAAGGGAGAAGACAATATGCTAATGCTTGTAGGTGCTGACCACTTTTGTTGCAATAAAAGAGAATTGAGAACATATTCGCACATGGAGGTGCTGATAATTTTGTTGAAATAAAACCTAGAGTGCTATGAAATGATAGATTTTGAGAGTGTCTGGAAGGAAGGACAAATAAGAAAGGGAAGTTTTTAAAACCCAGACATACATTAGGAGTGTGAGGTGGTGTAACTTTGCAAGGGCCCTGGCAGTGTTGCCTGTGCTGTTTCCTCTGGGGTTTTGAAGGAGTAAAAAGTGGACACTTCAAAATGTCCTTTTCTCTCTCTAGGTTTGCTATCAAGCCTTTACAAGCTCTYCACACAGTGCTGTGACTGGTATTGTGCTGTACCCGTGTAAGGTACTACATCAGAAAAATAAATAGATATATTTTTAATTTTTAGGTTAATATTTTTCTCTTTTTTCCTCTTCACAGTTATGGTGCCTTATGGACCCTCTATGACTAAATGTTACAGAAATGCTGCCTCTTTTCATGCCTTTCTCATGTGTCAGTAAAAACCACTGAATGAATGGTACTGTGAAGTTGTGGCAAAATACAATAAAGCAGTCAGTATCATGATAGAAATTTTCATCTCTGTGCTTAACTAATCCATTTCATGCTGAGAAATAGTTTTCCCTTAGTCCACGAACACTTCAAGGGTTTTTTAACCTACTTTCAGGAACTACTTCAGGTGGAGGACTGGCTTAGCTTGCTTGCATTGCTGTGTATTTTGGGAAGGGAGGTTGGGAGCTGTGCTCTGCTCCCAGGCCAGTGTTAAAAGCTCCTGAGGTCAGATAAAACACAAGCCCAGGTGTCACTTGGCTCTTTGCCCACYCCAACACAGTGGCAGCAGTTCTCCCCAGGTAATTTTGCTCTCTGCCTGGCTGATACTTTAGGCAGAGGCCTAAAGTAAAGGTATTTAATGATGCAAAGCTTTGAGGTTGTTGTGTTTCCTCCCTGTCACAGTTGCAAAGCTCTCCATCACAAAGATGAAAGGTGAGGAATCAATGCCAAATGTATAGTTAATATGTTGATAAATACTTAAAACTACAAACAGACTGCAGAAGTAATCATACATTTTATTATGGACTGTCAGGCCACAACATCAAGAAAAAAACAGTCTGTTTCTTTTACCCTTGGCCTGCTGAAATCATTTATGGGTCTCTTATGGAATCTGATTGGTCTTTTTTGTCTGTCCCAAACCATATTGTTAAACATGATACATTCTGGGGGAGAACAGAAATGGAARCAAACCTGAAATATGAGGGGCACTGAACCTTCCCATGAGGAAATCGTGCAGCCACATTTAGCAAGGCTTTTACATACTGCATATTCTCTAGTCATGCCTTTAATGGCGAGTTAAGGCCTTTTGATAATCCTTTTTTTTTCCTTTTCATTGTTGCATTTTGAAATGCTTCTGACTTAACACTTGAACCTCTAAGCTGGGTGCACTAAAACCTTGGCCACTTGCAAAATAAGCTTGAGGGTTCAGGCATCAACCTGAATGAAGTGGTAGCCTTGATGCTGCCTTTCAAGGATGGAGACAGAATGTTAACCAACAATGGGGACTTCTTCCCTGTGCCAAAGGAATTCTGGTTTAGGTGTTTTCTTTTTTTTATTTTTCTTYTTATGATAGACTGTCAGGACATTTCTCAGTGCTCTGCCTTCCCTGAAGGATTCCAGGAGCATCCCCAGGTAACTGAGGTGCTGCACAGCTCACAGTCAGCCTTGCTCTGTGCTGGTTACTTGTTGCTATGCTTCAACTCAGGCAGCAGTTTCATCAGATTTTAGTGCTACCTGTAGGAGAGAAAATTGGATTTATTATTTTCTGCACAAATAGGATGTCGTCAGCTGTTACCTGTGTGAAGTCTCAGACTGATTTCCTTTCAACTGTCAACACTTTCTGTCTTCCTCAGTCCTGTCTGAAAGTATTAGTTCAGTAGTATGAAAGCACCAAGAGAACAGGTAGCTTGGGTAGGAGTGCTGGAATTGAATAAATAAGACTAAGAACATTCTGGATTAATAATTCAAGAGAGATAGTGATGTTTGCTAGTAATCTTTAGTACATTTAAATTATTAGTTTTAGAAATATCATGCTATTCTAGTCAGGTACTTYAAAACTTAAGCCACTTCATTCACCATGCTCTGGAAATTTTTACAATCCCTGAAAGATCCTCCTGCCTGCTGACACTAATCCCTTGATAGAATTCCAATTTTTCTTTTTTTCCCCCTTCCAACACTTCATATGGAAGTTATGAAGTCATTTAGCAAGWAATTGATTAAGGAAATGTCAGGTTTTACATGCATTGTCAGCTGATTTTAGATGTACCAGCAATATCTATCAAAGGTGATAGTGAAGGAAAAGGTATTTTGTTAGAGACAAGTGTTCTGTGGTGAGAAGATGTACTGCTTAAATTGCAGTGTCTCTTTTAGACTTTGTAGGCTGTAGGAGAGACTCCAATTTTACAAACTCTGTGGTGCTGCTGAACTTTGATATAACAAAGCTGTTACAACTTTCTTAAGGCTAAACAGAAAAAAAGAGAGTGGTTCTTTTGCACAGCATAATGGTCTGCTGGTGATTTTTTTTTTTTTTTAATGGAGATCTTGGAATAAGCAAAAACAATTTTTGTCTCCAGTAGCTATCTGAGCACTTGCAGAAAAACATATCTTGTAGTTATRCATAAACACTATTTTAAAAACTGCATTAGCCTTGCAAGAGAAAATAGCATTTGTAATTGTTATCTCTTACAGAGCATATGGAGAAACACAGCATCTTGCAGGATTATTGTTACATAGTCCATAAATGTGAATTTCTTTGTGATCTTTTGAACACAAACTGTTACAGAAGTGTCAAAGGTGCTGCTGCTCGATAGCTTTTCCCAGCAGATTAATGCATCCTGGCTGCACTTCAGCCCCAGCACTTCCTAATAGCTCAATGCATCKGTGTGTGCATAATTCCTCCTCACTAGGGGCATGTACCAGTGCACAAATCTCTGCTTTGAGACCATGTRGGAGCAAAACCTCCAGCCCAAACCCCGCTGTTGCCCTGTCACTCGGGAGTGGTGGCAGCTGAGCAGCAGCAGCATGACAGAGCACGGGGAGTGACTGGAGGGTGCTGATGACACCTCCCTCCCCTGACAGCGTCCTTGGGGGMTGCTGGCTGTCACTGCTGAAGATTCCTGTCCCTACTGGGTGCTGGCRAGGGACGTCCCAGCCCTGGAGCAGTCCCAGCTCTCAGTTTGGCTCCTGGAGCTGTACCTGCCTGTGTTGGAGGTACCAGGCTCCCTCCTCAGAGAGCACGGAGCAGATCCTTGACTGCAGCTCTTGTAAACTGCTCCAAAATTTGCCAGAATCTCAGTCTACAATTTTTTTTTTTTTTCCCCCTCCCATCTGGGTTACGTAAGGAGTTCATCTTGTCTGTTCTTCCTTTTTCTGCTGTGTGGCCTTGAGAGCAGAGTGAGAAGTGCTGTCTACCAGTGTAAACTCTGCTCTTGTTTTATATCCTCATGAGATGGACAAAGCAGGATCCAGGGCTTGTCTGGGGGCTTGGGCAAAGCAGGAAATCATCACCTTGAGTGAGCACCACTCTTATTGTCTCCAGGCTGAGTTTTCTGAACAACTTGAAGAAACTCTGTGTTTTCCCCAGCTCTGGTTTTCTGACTATTCTGTAGTTGGTGGCACTGCGTCTGTGCTGGCAGATCCACCACCAAGAGGAGTGGGGCCCTGTGGATGTGGGGTGTTCTGACAGGATGTGTGTTCATTGGAGTGTTCCTTATCGATGTTTCCTCAGACATTTYTAAGGGAGGAAGTGTAAGAAACATTGTTTCTTTCACTAATTCCACCTGCTGCTTTCTAGATTTTGACCCTAATACAATCCATCTCTCTGCAGATATCTGAACGTCAGTTTCTAGCCAAGATTGTCATGGCATTTACATCTGGAACTTGGAGCTGAGCTCTGAAAGTCTGTCAAGTTTTATGAACCAGCTTTGCAGACCTGTGAAGTTTTTCTTGGCTAACGTGCATTTTCTTCCATGTGAGAGAGAGGGGGCTGCCTCCTACAGTCTTTTTTTCCCCTTTTAGCYGAGTTTGAAGAACTGAGTAAATGACAGATTTCAGAGTGATTTTTAAGGACCTTATTTCTTTACATTCATTCTGTTTTGAATTTCACGTGGAGATAGTTCTYTCTCAACTTTGCAATGCCTGTATTAGGTTGCTGCTGTACAGGAATTTTGTATGAAGAGTCTAGAGAAGCCTCAAAGGAGTAATAAGGTGAAAGAGCCCATTTTAGAGAGATCATTGTGTATAAGAAGATTTTACTTTTTTCCCCAAACATTCTCAACTCCTGCTAATATTTTAATGGGGAAGTACTAGGAAAAAAATGATGACAAATAGAGGGAAACTTGAATGCCTAAGTATTTAATAAAATAGCAGAAATCTCTGAAGATCTAAATCTCTGCCTAAGGAAGACCTAATCCAAATAATTTATTAAAGTTAGGTCTCATTATTGCTTCCTCGTTTATTCATCATGATGAATTATTTGCCTTATAATAAGGCATTGGTGGAATTTCTTACTACTAAATTAAGCAAAACTTTTAAAAAAAGGCCTTTTTCCCATGCCTCTGCTGTTTAACAATATATCTTTATCAATAACCAAAAAGCTTTCCTTGAGATTTGTGCTGTATATTAATGCTTGCAAATTTCAGAAAAGATGAAAAGTGCAAAATAACTGTTTAGCAGAGCATGAAGAGTTTGTTTCTTCATTGAATTATTTTGTTAGAAGCTATAGTGTTTCCTGCATATATTGTGTATGTGTTTCTTCAAATCAGCCTCAACCTTAAAAGTTCCAATGTTCCCAATTTTCCATTTTGCTCTTGATTTGAGTTTACATTTTAAAACCCCTGTTCTACTTGCCTACTCTAAAACTCAGTGTTTAAAGTGCAATGTATTTCAATGTAGGATATTTTAGCCTGAAATTTCATTTAACAATTAGCATTTTCTAATGCTATTTTCTAACTCCAGGAGCCAGGCAGTCAGCCTGTCTGACTTGCAGCGACAATTTTCAAGACTAATGAAGCCAATTACAATGTCAGTGTAAAACAAATTTAAAGCAAAAAGTCTCTAGATCCTATATGAAAGTTAATAAGCATTGATTACATTTAACCTTTTTTTGTTTTAGTTATCCATGTGTGTTTCTGTTTGTGAACTCTGATTTTTTTTTTTTTTTTTTTTTTTTTTTTTTTTTTTTTGGTCCCCACTGTAGAAATAGGCTAAAGATTGCTTTGGCATTCAGTTTAAAAAGGAACCTCATCCCAAATGTTTTTTTCTGTCAATGACCAGAACGTGTTGGCTGCAGAGACATATCATGTCAAGGGTTATTAGAATTTTTAAAGGAAATTTTAAAGTAAAATAATAATAATAGTAGTAATAATAATAATACCAGAAGGCATTGTTTAACAAAGTGGATTGTGAGGCAGATTAAGTTGCTAGATTTAGGAATATGAAATAAACTTTAATTTACGGTAAGAAAATCTAAGAGGTTTTACAACAGAGAGCATTTTAGCCCTAACAAATAGCTCTGATTCATGCCAGCTCAGGAAAATAAGGAGAACAAATCCCCTGAGTATTTCAAAGTGCGATTTTTCAAGCAGGAATAGATTAAGTGTGATGTTAGAAATCAGAGTGCAAATGCACTTGTGTTACCACTAATGCTCTCTGGGTTGTATTCAGCCATCAGGAGCCCTTTTCTCCCTTCTGCTGTGGGGATATTGAAATGCCAGATGTGGTGGAAAAGGAGTAAACAGTAAAGTCACTACTAAAGTTCACAGCAGCTCTGCCTTGATTTTACTTTGTTTGGTCACTGTGGGATTTCAAGATAGAACAGATAGATTGAAGAAACAGCTATGGTGTAAATGCTTCCTTCAAAAACCTGGGCTATTCAGTTTCTTTAACTGCTTTTCGTGGGTCTTACCTAATGCCATTTAACCTCAGTCCAAACAAATGTTTCAAAAATAGCACTGAATGATTCTACAATGATACCTGAGCGTTTCAGTGTTTGMTAAAACACCACCACAGTACACTGGATGTGCTGCAGCTTTCTCTATGGAATAGCAAAAGTTTAAGWGCAATGAATTTTACCTTATGTTAATTATGGAAAGTTCTGATTTTGGTCACTGTGTGTGCAGAAATCAAATCCCCCAAATCCTCAATTCAGTTCTGTTTCAGTGCTGAATACATTATTTTTTGGTCMTAACATTCATATCTCCTATATTTTACAATTTTCCAACATTTGCTATAAATTAATAGTGATGAGTTTTGACATCCTTATCTGATGACTGCTTGGGAGGAGAATCTGCTGAGAAATAGGAGCTCTAGTCCCTTTATTTGCATGCAGTTCCTTAATGGACAAAATCAGTTGTGTTCACAGTCATTACCACAGAAATTAACAGAAAATTTTGAGTTACATGAGAGGGCTTCTTCCTGCTAAAGTACAAACCATGTAAAAAGACAAAGGGAAGCTGACAGCACTGCAGTAAGAATTCTTTAAAAGGCAAATCCCTTTTTCTGTATTTGCAACTTAAATGACATTGAAATATCCAAGGAGAGGATGAGGCCATTCTAGCACAGCAGCAGCTTCCCATCTGAGTTGAAACTGCAAATGGAAAATAATCCCTAAGTTATTTCCAGCAGTTTTTTGAGCTTGCTTTTGTCTCAGAAATCCCAACGTATTGTTTAGCRTGTCCTGTGTTTCACCTCAAATGATAAGGCTCCCTGTACAGAAAATACTTTGTCTTTACAGAGTTCTAGAAGTAGCACTCAAAAAGTGTCTTCCCTCCATTTGAGACATTTAGAAAATTCACTTGGTTTGATCAAGAGAAAAGACATTGGTGTGACTACTGGCAAATCCCTGTTGTCTCTCTCAGTTGACTGTAGGAAGATTGAGAATCTGTGTCATTAAAATGTAAAAAAAACCCAACCACAAACACCATAGGGTTGCTWTTGCCTTTTTTATTGCTTTATGTTTTTTGCTAAATGCAGCACAAAATTCCTGTTTGCATTAATCTGCAAATAGCATTAAAACATCCATGTCAAATTTTGAGCTAAAATCATCACAGACTGATCAGGTGAGAAAGAGGGCAAAGGGAATACTCCATTTCTTGTGTCCAGATTTTGAGAGAAATTTGCACAGAGGACACTCCAGAATCATCATGGAGGTAATACTGGATTTAGGGCTAGATTTGGCCAGATATTCTGCCAGGAAAAGCAGCAAGTTGGTTTACTAAAATACATTCGCCATGTTAGTTGTTACTTTAGCCAATGTATGAGGGATTTTAATATAATTTTTTTTGCTTATTTTGCATTAATAGTTATAGCTGAAAAGCTGCATTGGTCTGTGGAAATGTTGCTCTTTGTGTATGAAATGAAAACCTGGGAGCTCCACAGAGATCAGAGCCCCACTTTGCCCAGGAGAGCAGCTTTGTGATTTCCTCTTTGTCCAGACAGCGTGTGACAGTGGCAAGGGACTGAAATCTCCAAATAGCTGCCTTGAAATGCCACTTGCCCCAGCATTTGCTATGTTTTTCTATGTTTTTTTTTAATAAAACATACACTTCAAAAGGCTCGGTTTAGTAATCTGTCTGTGTGGCTGAAGAAAATATGATTAACAGTGTAAGTAAGCAAATCCAACCTAATTCCATTTCAGCTGGCATTAGTAAATATGTGATAATTGGGCAGTGGGAACTCCAGTGACCCGTGTACAAATCCAGAGCCTCTGATGTGTTGTGCAGGGTGTGCTGACTTTGGACTGCTGTCTCCTCACTGCACATGTTGCTTCCCCTTAAATTATGGTTGTAGGATATGACTGTTTCAGAGGAAATTAAAATAAACTCTGTCATGCAAGAAAATAATGGTAATTAAAGACAGCTCTGGAATAATAATTAGTAGAAATGTTAGAAGAAAATAAAAATSTAACCAGTAGTTAGATGATCTAACTAAATTTAGTTAAATTTAAATGTAGTTTGATCAGCCTATGGAAAATTTAAACAATGTGATAGATTTTCTAACAGTCCTGGCTTGTTGCTCCAGGGAGTCCTTTTCAYTAGTAGAATTTTTGTCCTATAATCCACTGGTCAGGTCTAAAGCAATGTTATTGAGGGGGAAAAAATTKTTATGCAGTACCATGGATTTCAGCTGTGTACAGGTTATTCAGGAATAAGACATGATTAGAAATAAAATAGAGATGCTTCAAGAAGCCTTCAAACAAGAAGAAAGGAAGAGATGTTCTCATTAACAAGACAGAGCACAAAAAATCTGCAGTGTGACACAGGAATGAAAGTGGTAACTTATGAAATGTTAAGTACAGCCCATCACTGATCTTCCTGAACCCTGTTCTCTGGAGCCCAGCTTGGCAAAATAGGCCTGAGCTCAGAATTAAAGCTAAACCTCCTCTGCCCCTTGTGTTTGGCACATTGAGACTGAAGCTTGGTGTGATTTAAAATGTAGCAKATCTGACTGATGAAATCATCTCCCACATGATGGAGTGGGTGGGATTACAAARCTTGTACACTAATTTTTTGGCGCTTGGAAGTGAAGATGGATAGTGCTGTTAACAGAGGGATTTTGTGAGTAGCAGGGGATCTTTTTATTGACTTGTGTGAAATAAAGRTAATTCTAAAGGTATTAAGGGAATCCTGCCCCTTCTCTAACTCTAGGATATCGTGATTAACAGTAACTTGCATTGATGGACGAACTTGCTGTGTGCAAGAGTTCTCTTGAAGTCAGGCACCACAAGGCTGCAGTCTGAGCTAATTGAAGGTTTTGGGATTTTTTTCCACACGTGTTATGCTTGCTGTAAATGTGCTTTTGATTGTCTCCTTASTCTCTGATAAGCACTATGGAAATGCAACATGCCCATCTTTTTTGAATGCTCCAAATCTCTTCTGTGATTTGTACCAATGGTCTTAAACAGATCTGAGTGTTCTGCAATGTGTGGGAAGTAACTCTCCTTCTGGAACKCATAATCAAATAATTTGGAAAAAAATGTTCTTCCTATTTCTGCTTTATAACAAATTCATATCAGACATTAGGTCTCACTCTGCCGATGAAAACAATGCACTCATAATTCAGCTAAGAAAAATAAAGTGTGTTGGATTTCACAACCATCTCCAGAGTAACTTAAACTTGCTGTTTGCAGTAAAGCTTAGTTTTTTAATGGCTTTTGTTTTGGTTGGAAGCCCACAGTACACTGTGGTGCTCCTGAGATTGCTTTCTAGAACAAGGCAAAATACAGTTATGTTGGTAATTAATTTAAAGTGGTTTTTTGTGTGCTTTGTATTTAGAGCCTTTTTTTTTTTTTTTAAAGTGCCTTTAGATTATGGAAAAATATTCTTCTTTGCATTGACAAAATCTCATTTGACAGAATGGAAATCTGGTCAAAACCCAGTTTTCTCATAATAACTGCCAAATCCTTGTACCTTATTAGTTTAAAATATGGCAGTGTGATGTGCCTGGAGAACACGGATGTCATTTTACTGCATGGATGGCACCAGCTATAAACTGGAATTCACTTCCATACTAAATATCAGGACCATAAGCAGTATTCTTAACACATGCACACAGCACCAAGAATATAAGGGAGAGGAGAAAAAGATCATTAAGGTTACTCCACAAGGCATCCAGGGCTTTTAAAAATTCTTCCATATTATATCTATTACAATTAAGTTGAACTTCAAAGAAGTTTTAAATAATTTGGCTATGGGTCATTAAGTTACCAATGTCACTGTGTTCTTGCTATCTCATTTACCTTAATTAGAGTGCACTTTTATAAACGATGGTAACATTGTGTAACAAGCTGGATTTGATAGCCCCTGCCAAATGCTGGCTTTAAGATGGTTTTATTTTTGCTGGCTGTATCCTTGCAGAATAATAATCTTTATCAAGTTGTTCTTATAACAAGCTCATCATTGCTTTGGGATTTCATTTATGAGAGATATGTACTACATAAATGTTTATATGGGAAGGAAATGAATGGATTGGGGTACCTGAAGGGTGTAGATTGGARATGAAAATGAAGCTGGTACTGTGGTGGATGTCTAAATTTTTTCCCTTGGGAGAAATTCTCCATTCTTTCTAAAGGAAATTTTTGTCAGAAGAAATCTGTGATCAGTAGAGCCACTTAAAATTAAATGAYTGTTATTCTCACCTTCCTCATGATTGGAATGGATATACGTGTATGAGTTTTTKGGATGGCTAGACAAGGTGCCCCCTTTTAATTCAGGTCTCTGCCAAACATTGGAGTGATGTGAAAAAGGTATTTTGGAGTATCACAGTTACTCTTTTCACTTGTGAATATTACGTTTATCAAAGATAGAGCACAGGTCAATGCTGTAATTACTACAACTTTCACACAAGAACTACTTTTTTTTTTTTTTCCTAAAACCATCCTTTTGTTTTACTGGGGACCTTTTCCAGACAGCTGCTGTTCAGATGGCAAAGCTCTCCCTGAAAGGTGATCTAAATTAAATAATTCAATTCATTGGTGCCAGTTACATATAAAAGAAACAAATAATCAATTGTGTTTTCACCTTTTTGTACCATCAGAATTTCTGTACTTGGTCTTTTTAATATTCCTGTGCSACTACAAGTGTCTTTTCTATGGGGACACTTGAGTAGCAGAGTTTACTTGGGGACTGAAGTTTTACCATGAAAGATTGAGGCTGCCATTAAAAYAAAACTGTTGCTCACTGTGACTTGGAAAACCACTTATTAGTATACATTATRTTGCATGAAATCCACGAGGAAAGGTTGCAAACCAAAATAAAAAGGCAAAAACAACAGCTGCATCTCTCTGCCTTGACAAAGTGGCAGATGGTAATTGTGGCAATGCTGCTTTGTACATTCAAAGCAAACAAACACTTTTGTACATATGGGGAGAAAATTTATATTCTTACCTGTGACAGAATGAGGAAAGGAATGTCTCTGTTTTGGGCATTGCTTTCTCTTTGTCTGGCACTATCCCTCAGTGCATGGCAGGAGAGGTCATGGGTTCTGGTGGGATGTGRTGGGAAATGAGGTGTGAATGCTGAGCCTTGGCTCCCTCCCATTTCTGCTGAAATAATCATACTTGCCATCAATAAATCTGTCTAATAGTTGTACTATGCTGAAGAGGAAAAAAAAAAAAGAGGCAAACTGTGCTTTCTTTTTCTCTATTGATACTAGTCTCAGGGATATCAAATCCCTTTTGCTTTTAGATCCCTCTGTAGCTCACCTAATTCTTGTATACATCTGGAGAAAAACATGTTTGTTAAAACTGACAGCTGAAACTGAAATCAAGCCTATCTTTTAGAATCTTGTAGTGTTGGAAGCCACGTGAGAACATATTAAAGATATGAGATACATTAAGTGATAGAAGAAGGGATGAAAATATTTCCTTTCTCAATTCCTGAACCTCTTTCTGGTTGASTTCTACCTTTAACTACCCTTGATTAGAGGTAGAAAAACAGCACAGAAAAAATGTGTGTGCATCTGTACGTGCATGCAGTTATCTAACAATTTTTTTTGAACATTATATTTTACTTGGTGTTTTCCTAACATTTCTTAATGCTGTAAGTTTAGGTTTAATTTTTGTGCTCCTCTGGTAGATGAATGATGACAAGGTAGACCTGGAAGTACAATTGTTTGATCTAATGAACAGGTAGTTTTCATGTAATGTATTCAGAGATTTCAGCCCCTCTGTGCAGGTATGCAATATCACGTTAGTTGTACATTTACTAGCATCCAGCACAGAAGATAAAATTACACACCACTCAGTTTTTACAGAAATAAGATTAGATATCTACAAATCACCCTCTGGAGTGAATCAGGTTACTAGCACTGTCTGGCCAGAAACCCATGAGAGAAGGCAGCTGAARTCCAGCATGTCAATGGTACATGATAATGCAAAGCCAGACAAAATATTAGATTCCATATTTTGCCTGTAATAGGGAGAGAGAACTTAACAAAATATGCCAACATCTATGTGCATGTGGTTTTATCAGATGAATAATTAAAGGAACTAGGAAATTATGCCTACCTTGCTGATCACCATTTCCAGTTTTTCCCATCCCTTTGTTCCTTGTGACTGCCTGAGTGTGAATGTGGTTTTGTCTGGGAGAAGTTTGGGATCATGCAGCCTGCATTGAACAAAGTCAGGAAAGGGAAGCAGAGTTCAATAACTTCAGGAATGGTGCAGAATTCCCATGAAATATCAGTCTAAGCTTATTTYGTAATGGAGAGAGAACTTTACATACTTATTAACCTAATTGAGAGCAGCTGTTTGCCAGTGAATAAAGACATGTATTCTTTCTATATCACAAATTCTTTTACAAATTAAAGTCATGCTGTCTGTGGAATGAGTGTTTCCCTATTTACTGTACCTCATGTCCACTTTGCCAGTGTTCAGACTATTACTGGACCATTTAGTAGCTCTCTCAAAGCAGTTCTTTGCCTTGGCTATCCTCTAGTGTGTGCTTAAGCAAATCATCTCCAAGCAGAAACTCTAATATGCAACCCTAATGACATGAAAATCCAAATTAACTCTTTAGGAGCAAAATTTACTTCTAGGAGGTCAGATGCTGCTGCTGTTCCTGTAAGCTGGATGCATGCTGTCCAGGAGTGTTCCAGACTATTTTCCATTTTAAAATAAACAAATAAAATTCTAGTTTAATTCTGTTTATTTATTAGGTGATATTTCTGTAGACACTTCATATCTACAATTTTAGTAGATAGAATGACTTTGAAGGTTACTGGCAAATAAAGTAAGATTGTTTTTTGTCTGTGATTATCAGGAAATACCACAAATCCAGGCAGTTGTCCCATTTTTTAGCCCATTTTTAGATAAGTTACTGGATTCAGACCTGGAATCCTTCAGGTTCAAGAAGGAGTGGTTTTAGTTTTTAGACTTGCCTTGGCTGTGGCAATCACCAGAAGAAAGAGTGGGGAGTTTGCAGATGCCTATGTAAAAATATCAGAATGAGGATGTGTCAGTGTTTGTGCTGACATGGACCGTCAATACTGTGCAATGACCTTAGACTTTGGAGGCTCCTTTAATTTTTCCATGGGGAGCATTTTACTGATTCCTGCACGCTTTTAATTGCAATCTAATTTATCATTCGCTACAGGCCTTGAAATCACTTCATCACACTCTGGCAAGGAATGGTTTCTACTTTAAATGAGATCTATGGCTGGCCAAACTGCTGATTTAACAACTGGTGCCAGGAATCTCAGGGGGTTTCAGATGATGGCTGAGGGGCTCTTGTGTATGAAATRTTCCCACCCTCTCACTGAATGTCCCTCAGAGGGTCCCTGTGAACAGGGACAGTGATAACTGTGGCTTCTTTAAAAAACAAACAAACCCTCCTGCTTGCATATCCAGTGCTGTGTAAGACAGGAGGAAACATTTCCATAACCTTCTTCTGTTTTGTTGATAAAATGACACAGTTCTTTTTCTGGTGGCTGAGATGTGGTGACAAAAGGCATATTCTGATGTGGCACAATTTCCTTAGCGCAGGCAGTGTGGCAGCTGTGTTGTGGAAGAGGGGAGTCCTCGTGATCCAGGGAATATTGTTTGGTTCAGCAGTGGAGGGATTGTGTCGCTCATCAGGATGTGTTCTCWCTTCTTCTGTTGGATTTGAGTAGCAAACAGAGTAGAGCTGCTTAGAAAACTGGAATTCTGTAAGTTGAAGCATATTTTATCCAAATTTTCCCGCCAGATTCTTCTTGAATGACCATTCTGAAGAAAAATTTCTTTTTATAAGTAAGTCTTGGGGAAAAAAAAAAGTTTCTTCTCATCTGATATTCAGGTGCTTTTTCATCTTTTTGCACAAATAGGATAAAGCTTTGCCTGAGACAATGTTAAGGATTTATTCTGAGAAGAAGGGGTTGAGGTCACAACATTTTTAGACTTTGAGTAAGTGGCTTCCAAACAAGGAAGCATTGCTCAATCAATAAACTAGTTCTGTATGCAAAGAATAAAATCCAAGCTAGCTTGTCTGTTTCCATCAAGTATGGAAAACACTGAGGAAAAGGTTACCTGATTAAAGTGTTTCCCCTTGCAGAGGTCTGAGTTGCTCATGTAAATTTACTTTCATCAGGTCCAATGACAAACCAATAATTCATAATAAACATATTTTGAAATGGRAATGGAATATATTTCATTGAAAGGGCTGTGGGAGCCCAGGTCATCAATCACTTCTCCCACAATTCTAATTTTAAGCTGTCTGCCTAACRAGAAACATTATAGTGCAGTTGCATATTAAGCAGTGCTCAGGGAGGGGAAGAGGAATGTGCATTTCTGAAGTCCACTGAAGCTGTTCGGTTTGATTTCCATTGCTTGGTTATTAGGATTGCCTCATAGCAGTCAGCACCAACTCCATGCCTTGCAAATTAAAAAAAAATAACTCCCCAACAGCAATGCTAATACGTGTCTCTCCTTCACATGGAGCTTTGGAATGGACTTGGGGGACATCAGTTTCTTACGTTACGTCACAGCAGAGTTGCTCTGACTTTTTAAATAATTGCTGCACAAGAGATAGATCACAGTTGGACTGTCTGGCTTATGAATTACTGTGTTGTGAAACTAATTCTGTTTAGCATTTGGTCCCAGCATGGGAAGCAAGAGTGACACAAGTGATCCATGCAGGGGCTGTGTCTTTTTTTACGTTTTAAGAATAACTCCAGTATTATGAGATCATTAACTTTCAAGTCAAGGTTACAGGAGTCTTTTCGTAGCCTCTGCTTTGCAACATGTGAAATAGCTTTTCCTACTTTTCGTGCYGCATTTCCAGGAATATTTACATTGGTTTAGTTCTTTATTTTATCTCATTTTCCCCTTTTTTTGTTAATAGTCTAATACTTTATTTCAGGTAAAACTGTGTTTTCCTCTTGAGGAGGAAGAACATTCATTAAAACTAACTTTTATCTTGAGAGAAATTACCTTCCTATTTCTGTCTTCATAATCAAGAGATTATTGGATGTACTTTTTCGGAAGGGATTAAATCAGTCTCTGAATAATATTATGAAGTCTTCTCCTCAGCCTCCTCCTTGCAAATTTTTTTCCAAGTACAATTGGGATCTTTTGAAGCGAGCCCTTCACTTCTCTTTTTTCTTCAAACATRGGGAGCCTTGTGCTGTCACACTTTAGCACCACAGAAGGGAAGACAGCTGGAGAGACTATGTGCTTTACAATGGAAATGTGCTTTGTTGTTTTTTTTTTTCTTTTTCTTCCTCTGATTGGGTTTTCTGCAGTCGTCCTTTTCCTGTCTCTTGTCTGATTTTAATAATGAGATTTAATAGGGATGCAAAATTTGTGGTAACAAAGATGGGCATTAATCATGTGTTTTCCATCTTCTAATAGCCTCAAATTAGGTCTGGGTAGCTATCTAGACCTAATTAATTGCCTCATGGCTATCTAGTCTGTGATGCTGTTGSTGCTCTTTGACTTCTGCACAATGATAGGGTGTCATTAGACCAGCTTTGATCCCAGCTCTGCTCGTGACATTCCTCATCCAGGGCCCATAAGCCTCACTCTCCCAAATGTAATGTTACTAAAAAAAAMCCCCACACCTGTAGACAATATTTAACACTCCTGAGGTGGCTATAAACCACTCCTCAGAAGAAATGTTAATGAGATAAACATGTGTGTGCATCAAACGTTGAACGTGTACAATTTCACTTCTRTTTTTTACCTTTTTGGAGTGTAAACCTCCTGCCTGGATGAGGCAAGGTGCTGCCCAGCTGCTTTTGGAGGGTTAAAACACAAGCAGGGAGCCAGCAGAGGAGGTGGCTGTGCTGCCTTGGCACTGAAGTGATGATCCTTCTGGCTGCTGCCCTGCTCCTCCTGGGCTGCCAAGCTCGACTTTGGGCTCCCTCTCTGCCTAAGGGRGTTCCCCTGCTTTTGTTACCAGCTCCAGCTGTTGAACACAGAATTTTCATTTTAATACAAATAGAACATTTTTAGGTACTTTCATTTTTAGAGATTACCACTTGAATATTTGCTCTCTTTATTTATGATTCATTTTCTTTGCATAGATTTTAGGGAAAGATTTTTTTTTTCCCCTCCTAAGTCAACCAGCACATCACTGCAACTCATTTACCCTTCTAATAAAGCTGACCATAAWATCCTACCCATGAAGCAGTCAATGTTCGATACAGCTAACATTTCTTAAAGATAAAATATCGCCCTCCACAGTAAGATCTGAAGGGTTTGTATGGAATTTTATAGCTTTATAAATAATGTTTTCTTCCTTTTTTTCATCACTGTTAACTTCTTTCATTTGCTTTATGACTCTACTCCTGTCATGAATGTAAAGTTAAACAAAGAAAACCAAAGTGGAAAATATCAAAAAGGCCCATGTCTAGTTCAAAGTCTAATTAAAAATTATAGAAAAATCTACAGGGGAAAGGGGAACAGCTTTTAACCACGTTTTGGAGGCTTAGTACTGTGAGTCCTTTTTCACTTATCAGTTCTTTTTGGAGTTGATCAAGTCTTAAGTTTTGCCCAATGAAAAAATCCATCTAAATCCTTGCAATCCTTCCAAAACAAAAGGGTGACACTAAGCCCTACTTTATCAGTGCCTCGAGGGTGTTTTCTCTCAAGCAGTGGGGGATTTTTTTTTTTCTGCTTCTGCAAGAGTATTCTCATATACTTTGCCTGGCATTTCATCTTTGGCAATGAAATGACAGCATGCATAACAACAACCTGAAAATTCCCTCTTATCCAATTCACACTGAAGTCAGTGGGAACCCAGATCTAAGGATTTGAACTGTAGCTCACTTAAGTCTTGGTGTTTTTGGATRACTGTATAATTCTATTTGAAAGACAGTAGTAAACATTTCTGCAGCTGGCAGGAGGTTGTGGGGAGGTAAGGGCCAAACTCTTCTCTCAGGTAACAAGTGRTAAGTCAAGAGGAAATGGCCCCAAGTTGCACCCAGGGGAATTCAGATTKGATCTGAGGAAAAAGTTCTTCATAGAAAGGGTTGTCAGTCCCTATCACAGGCAGTCACCCTCCCTGAAGTATCCAAAATATGCGTGGGTATGGTTTGGTGCTGGTTAACAGTTGGACTTGATAGTCTTTAAAGTCCTTTCCAACTCCAAAGATTGATTCCATGATTGCAAAAGTGCCAGCTTGCAGTGGTGGCCAAAAGGAGCTTAGGAAGTTCTCTTTCTGATATGAAAAACTAGAAGGCTAGAAGGCAACCGCAAGGACTGGGAATTGCTTTTTTGCCCTGATCCCTGATTTGAAAGTCTGCCTGTAGCAGTGCGTAGGACTGCAGAAATCATTGTGCCATCTCCTTTCCAGGGAGCTCCCAAGGTCAGAGCTCCCTTCCACAGAGTGCTTGTGATCTCCGTGGAAGAAAGGGCTTCCCCATTAAACAGGGCAGAAAATTGGAAGCAGAGGTTTTAAAGGGATCTGACAATGCAAAAACCTAAACCTTGCAGGCAAGGCAGTACTAATAATTGGAGTTGGCTGTGGCAGAGGTGGGTTCCTCCCCTGCCTGTCCCCAGCAGTGTCAGAGGAGCTGACAGATGCACGGCTCCTGTGGCTGTTTGCAGCAATGACATCTTTGTACAGCTGGGGAAGGTGTCAGGCCATGAGCAATAGTTGAGGGATGGCCATAAATCCAAGGCTGACTCGTGAGCTGATTGCAGTTACCCTGACCATAATTCTCCAGCAGTTGTCTCAGCTGTAGTTAGAAATATTCTGGTGAGCACTGCAGTCTGCAACAGGGCCCTGTTTTGTTCCATCAGCAGAGAGGCTCAGAGCTTCATCTGCAGGAAGGTGAGATTCAAATAAATTTTCTCCGTTTCTAGAAGTTCTGCTTAAAAATTATCAGTCTCTCTACAGAATTTTCAGAACAGCTCTTCAAGTTAGAATTAGTATTGCAGTGTCTACCTGCACTGCAATTTAGGCCTGAGCCAAAACACAATTCAGTGATTTAGTGCATTAGATTCTGGGAAAAGAAATTCAATTTCAGCTTTCTAAAATTAATT
Source organism: Mixornis gularis (assembly GCA_003546035.1). Classification (NCBI taxonomy): domain Eukaryota; kingdom Metazoa; phylum Chordata; class Aves; order Passeriformes; family Timaliidae; genus Mixornis; species Mixornis gularis. The sequence goes on along the minus strand of QVAJ01000030.1, from coordinate 3,720,037 downwards.
TTCCCCTTGTGAATAGTTCTTCCTATGTGGTTAGTAAACATATTTTGTGGAAGTGTTAACTTCCTTTTGTTGATTTTGTATGCTTAAATCTATTTACTGATCTAATATGAGACTGTTTGTGGGTCTGGGGGAAGCAGATGAAACCATTTTGCCAGAACATGAAGGTCTATGAAAACTGTTTTACTGAAATTTTCAAGGAAGGGAAAAAAAGGTGGTTTTGTTTTGTTTTGTTTTTTTTAAGTTAACTTCAGTGTAATTTTAACTTTCTGTGTAATTTTAAGAAGGGATATGCAATTCTAGAAGAAAAAAAGGCATCAGTTGTTCTGAAAAGTGTTTATTTGTTTATATCCCGCCTGTCCTCATGGGTTCAGTACAAAGACCAGTTTTGAAACACTAGAATTATCTTTGTTCTTCATTTGTGTGTGAAATTTTTGTATAGTCTTAGTGCCTTTACTTTTGATTCTGGTATCATTTACAGATAGATGACAATGAATATATACATTACATTAGACTAGTTTTTTAAGCCATTGCTTCAATTTTTGAGGGTTTCTGGCAGTGGTTTTAGCAGAATTTGAGCAATGGTCAAATCATTCATTTGGTCTTAACATTGCTTCAAATTTTCTTCCTTTTTCCTTTTTCCTTTTTCCTTTTTCCTTTTTCCTTTTTCCTTTTTCTTTTTTCTTTTTTCTTTTTTCTTTTTTCTTTTTTCTTTTTTCTTTTTTCTTTTTT
>QVAJ01000030.1:3708102-3719148 GCA_003546035.1 Mixornis gularis | reverse complement strand
TTCTCTTTTTCTCTTTTTCTCTTTTTTCCTTTTTTTCCTTTTTTCTTTTTTTTTTTTCCCCTGGTGGTTTTAGCATAGTCTGAGCAATAGTCAATCCACCCATTTGGATGTGGCAGCATTTCAGCCCAGTATTTGGTTATGTGGGAAATCTCAGTGACTTTGTGAAGGCTCATGACAAGGAGCAGGTTTGGGAAGGTTTCTCTTTTGGGAAGGTTTCTCATTTCTTCATGGGACTCTTGCTTGGCTTTTGGTCTCACTGTTGGATGCCACTGGTTGTCCACTGGTTGCTGTTTATGCCTCATGCATGAAATGGTGTTTCTAGAGTAGAAATATAACATTATAGGAAGCTAATGAGCTGTGAAGGAATGTAATGTTTACTGTCTGCTGCTTGGTTTCTGGAAGATTCTGTATACTATCAATTAATAAAAAGCAGGGAAGGTTGTAAGACACAGAGATGTCTGTAGAATTGGATTGCATTGTATTGGTGGAAAGCAATTACCTATATTTTAATGTATGTTTGCATGCTTGTATTTATTTTTTCTTTAGTAATAACGCAGCTGCATTATTGAATTGAAGGACTTTCTATCAAAAAAACTTAGCAGAATTTTACCATCAAATGTAAAGCAGTGTCTCAAACTGGTGGCTTGGGAGCTGCACCTTTTTTAGCAGCAGATAAACGTGATTCCTTGTAAAAACCATACCAAGGAGCCACCCTACCTGTAGGAGTGATCACTGTTTGGTGCTGCAGTCAGAGRCAGCAAAGCTGTACCACAGGAATAAATCACTGCCAAAGTCCCAGGGTTTTAGGGCATTCTCTTCTGCACAGGGGAGTTTTCCAGCATCCAGAAAATGAAAAATAACATTCTGAGATGATGGGATGTTTGCTGTAATAGCAAAGAGGCTTGTGTCTCATCCAGAGTTTTCCGAGTGCACAAGTTTCCTCACTGTCTTCCTGTGATTAGGGAAAGCTTTGTTGTCAAGATGGGSGTGCAGGTGTTCTTTTAAGAGACTCACACTGCTCTACATTTACCCACCAAGATTCAATATAAATGAGCTAAAAGTCACTTAGCATTATTACTGAACTTTGATCACCAGGAAATTTAATTAATTGGTTGTTCCTGCTCCTGACAGAACATCCAGTTATTGTTATCTGGTGTCTGTTCTGCCATTCACTGGGAACTTGTTTACTTGTAGTCCAGGGAAAAAAAAACATGTCTGTATTCTCAAGTCCATGGAGAACATAAAAGTAATGGCACTTCTGCATCTAGGGAACTGAATCAGGTGTGAGAAACTGGTTTTGGTCTGGATTTCAACATCAGCCACTATCTGAGGAGCTAAAATCTTCCCTGTAATTCTGCTTTTCTTTCACTGGAGGAAGACATTACAAAATTTTGAAGTGTTAAGTATTGCAATGACTTAGATGTGATTGATGAACATTTTTCCTCCTCCTCAAAAAACTCCCAGGAAACAAATAAACAGAAAGTAAAGCCAAAAGCTCTCTAAAAATCAAAGTATGACAAGGACAAAAAAACCAAAAAACAAACAAAAAAACCCCCCCAAACAACAACAGAAAAACACCACCAACAAAAAAAGTGAAATTATTATAAATAATTTWCCTGATTCAAAATTCTGAAGTTTCTCTCAAAAATTATCTGTGTATTTCTTTGCCATCTCCAATCTTAATTGTATCCATTGTAGACTTTTTTAAATATCCAGAAAGAAGCAAGAAAAATTGTACTTACAGAATTTTAGGCTGACAGACGTTGATTGATTTCCTCATTGGAGATGCCAGGATATCTACAATGAGCTTTACATATTCAGCTAAATAATTTGACTCTGCCTTGACCCAATCWTAGTTATCTTTGAGGCCTCACTTTTACTGGAATTCAGCCTGTGGGAGAAGTCCCACACACCGTCACTCCATTCCCCTTTGTAGTCTGAGGTACAAAGAGCTGGGAGATGATGTCTAAAATACTGTGGTTGTTTCCAGCACTTAATGTTAGCTAAGGACAAGTTATAGCTGGGTTTAGGAGCCTAAGTAACAAGCGGACAGCTCAAAAGTCATTTCCAATCCAAGCATAATCTAATCAATAGCCATAATTGTGGAAAATGCTGAAGACTTCAGTGGGCGCCTCTCATAAAAATTAGCAGAGAAACAGACTGAATTGCAAAGGAGAAAATTAAATTCCAGTGATTTTGTATGCAGTGAAGGCTCCAAGGCTGCAGATGAGCAGGCTCTTTTGGGTAGGCTAATGCTGTGCCAAAAGGACTACACAGAGTGTAAGGAATGAGCAAAAGAGTGCCATATGAGTTTCAGTGCAGATAAATTTAATGTAATGAATCTGGAGGAAAAAAAAATCTTATCTAAACCTGATAAGATGCTGACAGATTTGAGAAAGCAGAACTTAGAGTCACTGCTAACAGTTTGTTGAATCGCTGGCTCAGTGAATACCTGTTCTCAAAAAAAAGTCTTTGGCATTATCAGGAAAAGTATTGAGAAAGAGATAAAGGCTATTTAAAACCTTATGCTCGTATCTCGAGTGTTCTAAGAAGGATACAGTAAAGTTAGGCTATAGAAGATCATAGATAAAATAATTCAGAGTATGGAGGAAGTCTCTTTGTAGGTAAAGGCTAAAAACGCTGAAATTCTCCACTTTGGAGAGCAGAAGGTTGCAGTGGGGAAAATTGAGCATTATGGAATCATAAAGGCTGCAAGTAAAGTAAATAGGATATTAGTCAACAAATTAAAGTAATGGAGATAGAGGCACTAATTAAAACTGGCAAGACATGAGTTTAATTCACAGAATAGTTTGAGTTGGAAGGGACTTTTAAGCTCATCTTGTTCCAGCACTCCTGCCATGGGCACCTACCCCTGGTCTGGGATGCTCAGAGCTCCATCCAGCCTTGGACACTTCCAGGGATGGGGCAGCCAGAGCCTCTCTGGGGACATAAAGTACTCCTGCATGAAAATCTTCAGCAATCTGTTGACATAGGAGATGGAAAGATGGGTTCAGCTGGTTCARAAAGGAATTGGAGAAACCCTTGGACAGGTAATTCCTGAACAGATCCAACAGASACATGGGTGAACTTAATGCAGGGATTGTGCTGCTTAGGGAGTGAACTGCAGCTGGCTGGGCTGGTCTGTGCTCCCCCAAAGAGCTTCTCCTCCTGCCYCTCTTGCTCAGGAAAGCTTTGGGTGTTTCCTGCAGTCCAGCTCGGATGTCCTGGGCAGATTTCAGAGCTGCCGGGTGTCTGTTTCTGTCACCAGCTGKCTGTGCCAGCACTACAAAGGCTGGAGAAGGAATGCCATGTGTTTAGCCATGCATGTTGTAACTGCTTACTGTAACAAATGGCTACGTACCAGGAAGAACAGAAATACCAATTTAATTTGACTTAATGTAGTTATAGAAGGCTATTGGTTTTATCTTCAATATTAAATTCTGGTTTTCTGTGGAGCAGTCTAGGACCAGGATCAGATAACAGAAATGTCAAAGGCACTAAATTAAGCAGTGATTCCAATGMTTATTATTTATGAACTTGTAGGATTTTCTTCATCTCCAGCCACTTGTTTCCACATTTTTTACTCTCAAAGATTGTTTTATGGTTTTCAAACTTTATGTGTTATATCTTTATTTTCTTTYATATCCATGTGTGTCTGAATGTAGCATTCAAACACTGTATTACTAAATGATATCAGCTCATTTCTGTCTGGTGAGTTGCAGCAAAGGCAGACCTACATTTAAAGTGTTTAAAAGTATTCAAAGAGAAAGGAAGATGCTATGTTTAGTGTAGGTATTCCAGCTAGTTTCAAATACTGTTTCTTATCAGTTGTTGCTGTTTCTCTCTTCTGACCCTTTTTTTCCCTCCCATTTTTCATTTCTAGCTGTAGTTATTTATGTTGGCTTATCCTGAGGCCCATTTTCTTGCTTTCCTTTTTGATCAAATGTGTTGCTGTTAAGTTCAAGCACTTGCACAGGTGCCCACTGCAGAGATGGATGTTCTTGGCATCAGCAACAGGGGTGAGGCACAGAAGAGACAAAAAACTTTGATGTTACATTAAAAATTCTAGTAACCTCTTTGGATACCTCATATATCCATCATTCCTGCAGTTTAAAGAACAAAAAAAATCAGTAATGCAAAGAAATGGAATTTCTCAAGGTCGACTGGGGAGGATCTCATTGGATACTCCTCAAAATCCCAAGAGACCTTTTTATACCACAGAAATGGATGGCAGTGGCTGTATCCTCTGGGGTTTTTTTGAGATTCTGAAGTGAATGTGAAATTTCACATGTGTATGTTTATTTGTCTTGGCAATTTAATAAAGAATGGTTTGATCACCAGTACTTTGTGATGTTCGGGCTGAACATTTATCCACAAATTGCAGCTGAACATTTTTTATCTCTCAATATATTTTCCTCAAAGTCCTTGCAGTAAATGTGCACTAAATTCTTACCACATCTTTATTATCTGTGGAGTTCCACTGCAGTGGTTTAGTTAAAATCCTGCTTTGTTCAGTAGTCAAAGCTTCACAGTAAAATGGCCATCAATAGTATCTTTAAGTAGCCATTTGAAAATATTATTTATTAGCAGTACTAAATCATCCACCTGCTAATAGTGTGCATTCTGAGGGATTGCAGTGGCTCCTGCTTGGGGATGAGAGTTGTTTTCTGTGATCAATGTGATTGCTGCTAATGGTTTGTGATTTAAGTGATTACCGGGCATGAAGAACAGTTTTGTGATTTGTTCTCCCTGGTGAATAATCTTTGGTTTCCTGGATACATTTTTTTCTGTTTATCAGTTGGTTAACTTCAGGTAAATGAAAGAGAGGAGTGCATAAAGCTACATCAAAGCACAGCTCAGGCTGCACTAGGCAGGCTCGCTTTCCTCTCTGCACAGGGAAGTATATTTTCCTTTTGGAGCCCTGCTCTGTAGTGCAGGGCTCCTTTGAAATATTGCATTTGACACAAATGGTGGGAAACTTCTGAATTTATTAAAGAAACCCAGTACACCGAAGAGCCAGAATAGTGAGACTCGTAGGCTATTTATGGCAGAGTTCTTAATTTTGCCCAGTGTGATTGTTATCTTCATAGACACAGGATGGGGAAAAGGCATTGTTATCTTTACCCAGATGCAGTTATTATCTACTAACTGCACTTGGAAAAGAGTGGACTGCACGAAATGCATGGTACAAAGGAGGGTAGCAAACTGTTGGAATAGTTCTGCTGCCTCGGACTGCCAGAGCTGTGATGAGCTATTCAGGTGAGCTGAAATAAGCCCTGACAAAAGCTCTACAGCACACTTTGCTCTGCATTCTACCTGTTTTAAAAAACCACCCCGATTTTATAAAAGAAATACTACTTGTTTCCATGGTGTGGTTTTTCCTGGCTATTCTTTTGCTATGTACATACCAGGCAGCTCTGTTTCGTGTCCATGTCACACAGAAAAAAAGAAAAAAAGAACGTTCTTGTGTGTTTTTGAAAACTTCCTGAAAACCAGATTTTTAACAAAATCCTCCATGTTTTGCAGTTTCAGGTGTGAGAACTGGGATTACTTTCTTGTTGAAGTTCTCGTTTGTAGTTTTTAGGAGGTAAATAATTTACTGTATTAAATATGATTCTTTTGGTCAAGATAACAGCTCTGGCATRAGAAGCAGCAGATCAGAGCTAGCTGGTTCTCCCTTCACATGCAAGAAAACCATCAGATAACATTTACAACATTTATAAGTTATGAAATTTTGTTTAATCTGAAATCGAGTTCTACATATACAAATGTGCCCATTTGCACTTTTCTGATYGTAACACTGGACATGTCAGATGTGTTGTGTTAAAGGAGGATAAAAAGCCTTTGTGATACTTCAAGAAGATCTTATAGGAAATTAAGACTTGCATGAAATTTGAAAACCAGCCCGATTTTTAATGCCTCTGAAATACACTGTATCAAACTGAGATCTTAACACACTACACAAGTTTCGACAGATTCTTCAATTCTGAAGGAGATGAGAGAAAATCTTACAGGTGCAACAAAATTCTCTGTTTACAATTCCAATTTCCTGTATGAACAATTTATATGTTTTGAACTCTCAGTTTTGGCGAAAAGTGGAGAAGACAAACAAAAAACCCCAGAATCTCTTTTTCACACTAGAAATCAGATTTTAAAATTCTGTTTTTTTCCAACATTCCTATGCTCCCATTCTATTTCTCTCACAAGCACGGTTTTGTTCTTGTAAATATCTTCAAGACAGCAGATTTAGGTAAATTTTGTCCTTGTCACATGTAATGTAGCCAGACTCATCCATTCCTTGATGTCATTAGTCCTGATAGATTCTTATGTTATGGGATCTCTTTAGCAGCTGGGACATGAGCATAGGCAGTGCCTTCAGTTCTTGCTTACCCTTGTAATCAAGATTTTGTAATCAGCCACACATTATGAAAGGAAGAGAATGATTATAGCATCACCTCAAATATGATGCCAGAGTAAGTTAATTTCCTGGGCTGGAAGAGTTTCTGTAGTGGATGAATATACCTTGGTAGTGTAGGGTTGAATTTCGAGATGCTCTGAAAGAAGCTTCATTTGGAGTTAGGGAAATTAGTGAAATTGCAGGGTAGTGGATTTATTTCTGCTGTATGGTCATCTGAGGACACGGTGTCACCTGTCCCTTGGTGTTCTCTGGTCTGGCCATGAACAAGCAYAGGATGATTCCAGAGGCCCCAGGGCTGTAAATTACTCCAGTGATTTGTCAAGGGGTGTTTGTTTAGGGAGGGCAACCTGGGGAGCAGCACAGAACCAGTCTGATAGGTGACAAAGCCAACAGGAAAAGCATCCAGCAGAGAAGAAATCAGATGTGTTGAGCTGCAGAGCAATGGAGAGACAAGGAATGCCCTGCCCATCCTGTGCTGCTGCATGAGGCTGTTCCAGCCCACATCCAAGGCTTTACCCTCATGAGCTCCATGAGCTTCCCAAGCAGCCTGCTTCTCCAGCCTGTCCAAATTCATTCTTTTGCCACTTGTACCACCCACCAGCAGTAGCCTGTGCTGCAGTGGGTGACTTCAATGTATACACAGGTTTTTGTATGACACCTATTAATTTTCTGCAGGTAATTTTTAATTTTTTTWWTTTWWTTTTTTTTTACAGCCGGCTCAAAATGAAATTAGAAAATTACTTGGTCGTACTATGCTGGTTTTGCTTCCGTGGYTTAAATTCACATCTTGAGTTATTCCAACCCAGTGTTCATCTATAAACAAGCCCTGGGGAGTTCTGTTTCATTCCAGAAGGCTCCTTCAGTTCCTTGGCAGCTCCTGTGATACACCAGTGCATTATAACCGAGGGAAGGGGGATAAAGATGGTTTGTAACAGTGGGAGAGTTGGACTTCCAGGGATGCCTCACAAGGAGCTATCAGAAAGAAGGATGTCAGACAGCTGGCTGCAGTCTGAATGTGTAGTGGCCATGGGAGGAGGAATTTGAAGGTAAAATGTCTCTGTGCAGCAGTTGTACTCAAGTGACTTTTAAAATGAGTCTTGCGGTTTTTATTTCCACTTTAAGTAGGAAAAAAGTGTTTGTTTTGCTGCCTTGCAGGGAAGGACTTTTGGAAAGCCCCGCATGTCTGTTTTCAAGTTCCTCTCAAATTCTAAGCTTAATGCTAATTCTATTTTGCAAAATTATTCGTTTACAATCAGAAAGCTGGTTTAGATTGAAAACATCTTGGTAGTGACATGAAATCATTAAAATGAAGTCACACTTAAGGGCAGAAGGATAGTAGCACTATTTTTTTTAAGTCTGTTTTCTGTAGTGCTCTCAGTGTTTCACAGAAACTACTCAATTTGCTTTTTTTTATTTGCTTTTTTCCCCCTCATCCTTCTATTGGCTGTTATTACCATATACCAATATATGTGCACRTTAGTCTTTCTGTGGGATTTTAGGAAAGTTCTTGGCAGGAAATCTTTTGCTAACCCACCCTAGGAAAGTATGAGGCGGCAAGACTGAGCAGCGCATCTAGAAATGGAAACCAAAGTTGTTTCCCAATGAAAGATRTAAAGATGTTTGTTTGAACCCTGAAAACTCAGAATAAATTCTGAAGATTGTCCCCAATGAGGTCTATGTATTTAGATCTGTGGTTTCTAAACTTATATGGAATTTATCTTCTTATCTTATAATGGGTTTCAGAAGTTTGTRTAAGAACAAAAGGATCCTAAACATGTTTAAGCTAATACAATAGAAATTAATTTCTTGACTTCCTCTTCAAAGTTACATAGCAAATTTATCAATAAGTCCTTTGTTGCCAAAATAAATAAACCACAGTAAATACATAAACAAATACAGATAATAGAAGGTGAAAAATACATTATAAGTGTTCTACCTGATCTTTCTTTGAATCAATTAAATAACAAAGCAAAGAAAATATCTGTTGCAAAGTCAGTGGAAAATGGAAAAAAAMCATTAAATAGTGTGGAAGAAGTGGAGAAAGTGTGATTAACATTATCAATGTAGAAGTTTGAAACATGAGATTAAAAATCATTTTAACATGCACTTAAAATTAGTAGTCAAAGGACTTGTATGGAAGACAGAAAGTACTTTCTCTTCCAATAGAAAATTAAGTTGTTTAAAATAATTTCCACTGGCAGTAATGTCATTCTGTGTATTGTTGTAAGATACTGGAATGCTGAGCCTGCCATCACCAAAATGACAAAATGTCCTCTGGATTGACAAAGTTTCTGTTAATGTGTTTGAACATATCTCTTTATTACATAAATGCTTGAAATAATGTTGGTCACAAGTATGTGTAATAATAAATGGTATGAAGGAATAAGGAAAAGTTAATCCGTTAGTCAGAGAGGCCTTTAATAAAAAGTGGTTAATAATGATTRTTGTATAAAGAAATTTGTGAGGCATGTAGTCTTTAAAGGCTTTCATAGTACTGCAAAAGGAAAAAAAAGAAAAAAGAGTAATTAATCATTACATTACACTAAAGAATGAATCTGTGCTGAGTTTAATATTTTTGAGGCACTAAACAGTCGTGGTTTGTAGTACCTTGAGGACTTGCAACTAACTCTRCCTGCCTGTTTATTGGAGTACTTGAATTTGAATGGATGTCTTCTAATAAACACCCTGGAGAAAAGAGGGTTTGAGCCTTCCAGTATTTCCCCAGAATCCTGAAAAAAGACTCTGGAGACTCGAGTGGCTGTTTCATAACAATACCCTAAAACAGTAGATATGTTTCCCATTTTCCGTAAGTGTGAGCCTGTCAACAACCACTTTCTCTCCAGCACTTTTCTTGTATCACACTCCAACTTCTCATGCTCGAAATCAAGTGGCTCCATAATTGGAACAGCTTGGAGTAAACTGATTTTCAGTTTGGTTTTTTTTTTTTTCTTTCCTAGGTAGAATTAACTGCGTCCTATAAATCAGAGTATTGGAGTTGTGAGAATCCCAGTTTCTGCTTATTAAAAAAAGCATCTATATAATATTAGGYGATAATTACACAGACAAATAATGAGTGTAGCCCAATCTGTGCTGCAATCAGCAGATCTTCCTTGCTTGTGTCAACAGCTGGTTTGGTTGTTGACTTTCAGGCTACAACAAAGTCAACTTTGTGTAGATCTGTTATCTCCACCTGCCCAATATTTTATTTCTAACATGTCCAAAAAGAAGAAAAAATATATATATATAAAATTAAGCAATTAATTTGTTAGTACTACTTTAGTCCTTGAGATAATGAACTTGACCTAATCATCATTTCTGTAAACTGCCTGGAGTACAGGGCTTCTGTTTCATACACACAGCTCAGGACCAAAGACCAAGGCCCACTTGATTTTGGGTGTTTGACTCTTTAAATTCTATGTATTGATGCAAATCCATCAGTTTTGGTTAAACAGTATAAAATAAAGTGGTTTTATAATGCATGGATATGGGCAAACTTCTGTGTGTTTGATTTATAAACACATTGGATGAAATTCAGTCTTCAGTCAAGGCAGAAGCTTTTTGCCTCTTGAAAAACCTGAATTCTTCTATTTGTTATTGCCTACATTTTTAATGTTTGATTTCTAAATTTCCCCCACTCCTGCTTGATGTTCTCAAGGGATAAATGGCTGTTTTGATCAGGAGCTCTAAGTGCAGAAGAAGTAGATTTTGTAACTGTCTTTGTTACTGGTTACTACTTTGACCAGTGAAAAGAAATTTTCTGGGTCATTTAGTGTCCTTAGCATCAGCATCCTTTGTTGTGAAATGAAGCTAATCCTGCTTTGAAAAATCCTAGAAGAAAAATTCTTTCCTTTAAGCTTGTATGGAGTTCCTCTGACACTCTAAGTCACCATTAAAAAATACTTAAATTCCTAAGAGCAGGTCTCTCTATTTATGCTGTCACGTCTTCAGATAGTAACCATTAATTTTTTTGAGATCTTRTGTGATTATCTTTTTAGAAAATTATTCTTTGAATGTGTGTGTGACACGTGAAATAAATATATATACATATATATATATATGCATAATTGATGCTATTTTGAGCAAATGCATTTATGTCCAAGTGTTGAGTGCTGCKCGTGGTGCAAAATCCCCCTGGATTAGGAAGAAAATGGGATAAAGTAACTTCCTTAAATGCAAAAAGCATTCAAGTTGAAGTTTACATCATCAAATAGGATTGAAGGCAAGACTATTAAAAGGACAGGAAGAAAAGGTTGGTTTTTTTTTTAAAGATCTATTTGGTTTTAGGGTGTTTTTGTTACAAGAAACAAGAGCAAAAGGCCTGGAAACTTAAAATCCCCCAATATAAGGATGTGGACCTGCTGGAGTGAGTCCACAGAGATGTTCTGGACTCTGGAACACTCYTGTTGTGGAGCCAGGCTGGAAGAGCTGGATGTGCTCACCTGGAGAGGAGAAGGCTCCAGGGAGAGCTCAGAGACCCTTCCAGGGCCTCAAGGGGCTCCAGGAGAGCTGGAGAGGGACTGGGGACAAGGGATGGAGGGACAGGACACAGGGAATGGCTTCCACTGCCAGAGGGCAGGGACAGATGGGATCTTGGGCACAAATTGTTCTCTGTGAGAGTGTGGAGGTCC
>QVAJ01000030.1:3679134-3707817 GCA_003546035.1 Mixornis gularis | reverse complement strand
GTGTGCATTTTATTCTTGGATGGCTTTAAACTTAAAATTTGTGCATTCAGAAAATGGCCAGAACACTGGCTATGTCCTGAGAACTGATGTCCGTGTAAGTGACGTTTTTAAGGGTACCTGACAATGATCTGACTGCAGTTTGTGGCTCACAGGCTAAGGAAACTGGAAATATTCTTCTGCCTTGCTTAAAAGTGTTAAGAATCTTGCCATTAGCAACTCAGCATTTTACACATTAGACAAATAATTTGCAGTGCTCTGGCTGAATCACAGAAGAACATTGACCTTGCACATGTTCATGCTGCTCTGGTGTTGAATTTTATCTTCACATGAGCAGATTTTTCTTGTTGAAGTGTTAAAATACATTCTCAGAAAAAGAATTGTGTAAATGTTCCTAGGACGAGGATAATTTCAGTTTCAGATGTGCTCGTGTCTTCTTTATAAGTAAGTAAATTTAATTGGAAGAAGGGACAAACCTAATAGTTTAACTAGAAGCACTCATAATATTATTACTTTTTAAAAGGCACTGCTGTAATGAAGTGGCTTTAAATTACTGAGTGGATAGATTGGGGAGCTTGCTCATTTTAATGGCCAAAGAGCAATGTGCTTAACTTCATCTGATGGCCAGGATGCACTGCAATATTTGACTGAAACACCTGAAGGAAAACCTTTTATATTTCATGTGACAAGGTCTCATAAATAGCCAGCCCATACTGTCTGAGAAGTTTGTGCCCAAAAGTTTTGAATTCCAAAGGTATCTGAATTTAACCATTAACTGAAGAAAAAGAGGATATGGAACCATCTAGGGTTTTTAGACTCTTCTTCCTTTCACCTATAATCACATTTCTGTGGGATTTCTTATAAACATTGGAAATTAGTTGAATCATAAATCCTTTTGTGAATCAAACAAAAGTACAGACAGAAAATAGAGTTTTTCTGTCTGTATGATCAGCACTTATCTTACTTAAATTTACAATCTCTGACTTATCATTTTTTCAATAATAATATACACCACTGTTGGTATATGCTCATCTACAGCGAGTTGAAAAGAAAAACAAATATATCCTACTGTTGATGAATGCTGAACTTAACAGTTTTCCATTATTTACACGGGTTTCTGTTTTCTATTCAGTTTTTCAATGGTTATCACCACAAAGGAGTTACYTAACTTTTAATCTGTATATTCAATCTGTATATACAAACCTTTTTCATAAGGTTCACTCTGCACACCTCAACCCCTTTGTTAGTTTTTCCATTGGAAACTAAAGCCAGTGTAAGGCCTTTTGAAGAGGATTTTCTCACCAATGAGTAGCTTGACAATGAAACTGAGCATTCACYAAAGGGGTTTTATCTAGATTGCAGTCTATCTGCTTGATTCAGGTGAGGAATATGAATCAGGATCTGAATGTGTCATCTAGAATGAAAATTTCCTTAATGCCCTATCTTTTTGCTGATTGCTGTTACTTGGCTCAACCTGCATGACCCAGGCACATCATCCAGGAGGCTTCAAGGTTTTTTGGGTGCAAGGAAGAAGGAAAGGTTGTCAAACAGCCTTTGTGAGGCCCAAAAAATTAGCTTATTTGGTAAAACAGGCTGCAAGCTTGTGTGCAGTTGTGGTTTTTTTTAATTTTTTTTTTCTGATTTTACTGATTTATTTAGTCTAAAACTGTCTGCAGTGCACATGAATKTAACTACATCTGGGGAAGCATTAGACCAAAAGCATTTTGCACAGGCAGCACTGGAGATACTGCATCCTAATCCACACCCAAGGTGTTATTTGCCATTTTTCTGTGTTGGTGTAATGGAATAAATACTGGATATTCTGTTCTGTAGAGGAGTAGTGCTGATTAACGAWGAATATTGTTTATTATTTGGTATTTTGTGTAAATGTGCTGCAGCCACAACCAGTGTAAAATAAATCTTTAAAACATTTCCCCTGTTATAACATGGCTTGTCGTGCAGTCTGTGCACATCTTTGCCCCCTGAGATTTCCACAGGTACAGGAAATATTCAGTGTATCCATATATAAATGGTAGGGAGAGAAGAATATTAAAGACAACTTCAGAGGCAGGTCCCAGTGTTAATTCTCATGACAACCTTCCTGTTCTGGATGTTTTCTCCCTTGAGCTGTCATCCCTGGAGAAACCAGACTGAAATTGTGTGCTGCAAGATGGAGCAACATCCTTCCTGTCAAAGCTGGTTATTTAGTACAGGGCTTGCTGCTTTAACCACCACATCACCAATTTTTCTGGCAGAAAGCTATTGAAAGAAATGAGTGTTTTCTCAAGTGCAAGGTTAATACAGACTGACCCACCTGCAGGTTCTGCTGTGCTTGTTGTTAGAGATGTTTGTCAGAGAGTTGAGGTACTGCAGGTAAGACCACAAGTGGRCAGAGCTTGTTACCAATATACAGAACATTTCCAGCACTTAAAAAAATGTCATTTGCCCAACAAAGAGCTGCAACATTCACATGTATTAACAAATAAATTGCACTGCATGAGGTTGTCTGAATTTTGCTGCTCCCCCCTCTTTTCCRTTTTATTTATTTGTTTACTTACAAGACCATGTAGTGACAGGATGAGGGAAAATACTTGTGACTGAAAGAGGATGTGTTTAGATTAGATATTAGAAAAAATTCTTCCCTGTGVGGGTGGGCAGACCCTGGCACAGGGTGACCAGAGCAGTTATGGCTGCCCCTGGATCCCTGGAAGTGTCCAAGGCCAGGCTGGATGGGGCTTGGAGCAACCTGAGATGGAAGGTGTCCCTGCTATGGCAGGGGGTGGAATGGGATGAGCTTTAGGGTCCTTCCCCGGCCAAACCATTCCACAGTTCTGTGATTTCCACCACTCTTTTGAACTCAAATMTTTGATTTGGTAGAAGACAAACCACAACACACAGGTGGATGAACTGATTGTCAGCTTTAGGCATCAACTGAAATTTTCTGGACCTACTTTGAGCATCCTTCATTTACAAGCAAGGCAAAACTTCAACATTTTCCWCTTGCTCCCCTACTGAAAACTTTATGTATCTGGTAGGGTGATTTTCACACCAGTCAGGTGTCAGTCTCCTTTTACTCTTAGAAAAATGAAATGTTTGAAGATCATTGGTTTGTGTAGGTAAAATTAAATTGTTTCATTATTTTCCCAAAAGAATAATATGCTAAACTCACAGCAGCACRGTTTGACTATAGCCTGTGGGTCCTGACCTACATTTTTTACTCTACAGAGCATGAAATATCTTGCTATGTATGATACAAAGTCACTGCATGGCTAGAAATTACATTAAATTGTAAGRCTCTGGTATTCTGGATTAAAAAGTGACTTAGAGTTGCATCCAGCTAATCATTACAGTAAGTAAAGATTTGATATAATGTAAAATGAACTCACTGTTTCCTTTTAGTTTCCTTTCCTTCTATCTCATTGTTTTTCTGTTATTTTTCTTTTTTCCTTGGTAGGTTTGCTTTTTTGTTGTTKTTGATTGTTTGTTTTGTTTTATAATTAACAGACTTCATATTAATAAATAAAATATGGAAAATTCTGATAATCTGCACTTTCTGTGATCCAGTGATGATAGTGATGGGTGTTTCAAACCCGGCTTGGACAAAAATAAATATGTCCTGAGCTGTGGTGGCTTGTTCCTGTTTTATCCACCACTGTAAATAAATAGTTCCATTTCCATAAGTCAGCTGAATAAAAGCAGTTTGGGTTGTATGGTAAGTGAACACTTCTGGTGGTTTTTTTTGGTTTTTTTTTTTTAAGGTTTGATTAGGGTTTTTTCTTCACCTGTGTAAGAGACTGAGTTCAGTCTCTTACAAATAAGGTCATTTCCTCTAGGTCAGGGTGACATGGTCTGGTCATGAAGTCTAAAACTGTAAACCTAATGATATTTCCTTGAGCTGCACTTCAGGCTCTTGAACTCTGCCATAACCCTTGAAGCAGTTTCTGTTTTGTGAAAAGTTTTCCACAGGAATAGAGAGGTTGCCTTTTCTTGCCCTTCTCTGCATACCTGAGTTGAGAGAAAAATAAACTTCAAGCCATAAATTCAGGAAATATGAGGGAACCTTGATTGTGTGTATTTCGTGATTCCTTCACTGAAATGGTTGCCTTTTCTGATCCCTTATCTTTAAATGGAGCTATCTGAAGGTGTGAGTGTAAATCCTCATGAGTGCAGTCCTTGGTCTGTGACAAAAGTGTCACAGTTATAAATGTGGCTGTTGTGCAAGGAGTGACTTAGAGCACAGCCCTGGCACTAAATTTACTGGGTAGTGCAAACTGGGTAATGTCTGATGATACATTATTAATGGAGTTGATAATGATAGTTCAAATACAGGGAAGGAAAAAAAAGGGCAAGGAACTCAAAGCCTGATTAGAATAAAAAATATTTTTAATGCGATCTTGGAAAATGTTTTTATAAATGCACTGGGCAGAGGAGAAATGCATCAATTACTGTGGACCAACTAATTCCAGATTTGTTAAATTATAAASCAGGGACAAAATTCTTTAGGGAATCCGGAAATAAAGCAAATAGGTGAGTTGAAGGAAATATCACACTGTTGATTTTTGTTRCCTTTCACCTCTATGTGATGAACAATGTCACTTCAGTCATTGAGCTGCTCAGAACTAGGCCAGAAGCAGAGGTTGGTTTGAGTTGTGTAAGAATTTATCTTAGGCCAAATCCCACCTGMGAAAGTTCCTGACAGATTCCCCATGTATTATTGTGTATTATTGTCTTCCCTTTCTCAGCCTTGAGGATGAAGASGAGAGATGTCTTCCACAGAACATTTATTTTCCACTATTTCTCCTGGCAGGCAGAACATAAAAACAAATGTTTTCTTTGTGAAGGGGTGCATGTGTTTCTCTTCTAAGTCTTAACATCTTCTGCAAAGTCATGTGGGGGATCTGGGGATTTGATAAAGCCCTGAAGGAAACTTCTGAACTGAGTGGGATATCTTTATATCGCATTGTGGAACTAGGAGAATAGACTGTCCTTCAGAATTCTGCCTGAAGTGACAAACTGGAGCTCTCTCAGCATACCTTGATCAATAGCTTGTCCCCCTCTCCCCAGTGTAAACATGTTTTGTGCATTAATTAAGTTCATAAGGTCAGCTGATCTTAAAATCATATTATTATGATGTGTGAGAAAACAACAGCACTCAATTTTGATTGATTTCCTCGGTACACTCGGACAGATCTTTTCCTTCTCTGGGTTGGCTTTCCTCCACTGCATTCATCACAACTGCTTTGATTTACATAGTGCTGTTATCTCAGCAGATTTACCTTTTTTCTTTTGACTTATTTTCAGGTTTGTTTGGTTTTAATTGAAGGGTTCATTGTGCTGGCAAAAGTAGCTTTGCACGAGGGTGAAATTTTTGGTAAATGTGGTTTGTACAGGCAGTCTCATTCCATGAGTCCACAGATTCATGAGTGGAAGCCTATTTGAAGTCCATGGCATTTATGTTTCTAATAATTTGGGACCTGTAAAAAATATTATTTAAAGAAAAAAAAAATACATTAATTTAAAAGAAAAAAACCTTGAGTTTTGGTCACTAATATGAAGTGTAGATCCTATGATAGGCAGGTGTGAGAAGCATGGTGCCCTTGTTGACAGCATTAAATTTCAGAGTTAAATTGCTAAGGATGGTATTTCCTCTCMATGCCAGAATTAAGTTTCCTCTGCCATACTTTGAGCTAAAGAAGGAACAGTAAAATAATATCAGGATGTTCACCTATTGTTCAAAAACTGAACAATAATTCAGAAGCTGTGTAAGGTCCATGCATATTCTATAAGTTTTGGCCAGATAAATGCTATAGACAGAAATAAAGGTGAAGAACCTTGGAGCTCCTACAGATGTTGCTTGCAGGGATTTCCAATGGACTGTGCAGTTAATATTCATATTTAGATTTCCTTCAAACATATCCCTTTTAACATTCCAACTAAGAAAAAACCAAGAAATTGGAAATGTCGCTGAATGAAACTTTTGAACAGCCACTATAACTGTGTATAAGTGGATGTGAATTTGCTTCATTTTTCAGACTCTTCCTCTGAAAATTATYACTCCCAATAATACAATCAGGCTTTGTGAAATGACCATAGCATTGATCTCTGCTATCATTTCCTCTCTCAGATACGAGTTTCTGACGCAGAAATAAAAGTGAATAATAAATAAATAATACTTCCCCCAAATATGTTGCCAGTGCAATTTTGTGAAATTATTTCACTGTATTAAAATACCAGAGAGTTTCTGCTTTGCCCAGAGCTAATTCTCTTGAACAGAAATTTGGTAGAGGAGCTAAAGGGCACTATGAAATTTCACAAGAATGATGAGTTCTTACAAAAATCAGGAAGATAGATAACATTATCTCATTTGTAAATGTGGCTTTTATTTTAAAGCCACCAACAGATAACCAGAGTCTATTTTGTCTGATAAACCTTTCTCTAGGATATAGAGTAATAAAAGCTAGAAATGCCAGAGACAGACTGAGACAAGGCGTGACAGAGCACATTGTAATTCATGTGATGGCTGAGGATATAAATCTGCAAAATGCACAACTTTGGGCCTTCAGAGGGAGTTGAAGGTGCTCACAAAGGCATTCAGCATTTCAGCAGAGAAGGCTCCTACACCTATTTGAAAATTATGAACTGTTTTTCAAGCAAAGATATTCTTTTGCAAATYGCATCTGCAGAAAAGATCTGAAAGTAGCCAGGGTTGTTTTGTTGACAGAATGRTTTGAGTCATTTGACAGAATATTTTTTCTTTTATCAACAGAATCAATTAGGGTTTCAACCAAATTAATTTTGTTTTGTATGTAAGTCCTGCCTGACAGGATATATTCAAAGAAAGAGAAAAACACTCTRGATATAAAAAATGTGTCAATTAGGAGACAGGAGCATGAAGCCTCTATAACAAATTGTTCACTAAAGGGTGAGTTTCCAATGTAGAAAGCTTTGTTAAAGATATGTTTTGTTTTGATTTTTTTTTTTAATTAAGAAATCTTGACAGCTTTGTCAACAACAAGAAGTCTTTGCTGTTGCTTGTTTCTAGTATTTTTTCCCAATACTTATTAGAGACAGGACAAAATTCTAGGGAGAATGAAGGAAAGTGAGTTTGGAGCAGGGATTGATGTAGAACCAATATTTCTGAAACCTTCTGGTTAACACTACTGGTCCCATTATTTTGGCTGTATCTTGTGTATTGTGGAAAACTAACATTAATTTTCTTAATGAATTATATTCCATATCAAATATGCTCTCTGTGGAAATAGATCAGTGCAGCATTCTAGCATTTAAAAWTTATCAGGGTATGGTTTTTTGGAGTGTTTTTTGGTTTGGTTTGGTTTTTGGGTTGTTTTTTTTTTTTTGTTGTTTGTTTGTAGTTTTGTTTGTGTGTGTTTGTTTGTTTGTTCCCCCCCTAGTATTTTACAGGCTCAGCTGTTTGTTTCTGAGGTTTTAAATGCCTAATGTTGTGATGTCCATCACAGGCTCACACAAATGAATTTTTGTGAGCAAATCTTTTCATTTCACCACTTCTGGGAATTAGCAGGTAGATTACACCAGTGAAATTAGTTGGAGTTTTGATCGCCCATGAYACCCAAATAAATTTGTATTTTCTTAACWAGTCRTTCTCATGCAGTGCACTGAGGTGAGCAGTCACTCTGGTACTGGCTCAACAACAACAAAGTAAAAAAGCAGATTATTCACCTTATGTCTTCAGATATATAATGCAAATTTCTGAAGTAAATTCAGATTTTGGATCCACTCATCTGTTGGGGCATAAAAGCAGAAACAAATGAGCAGGACCTCAAGTGACCACAGCATCAGTAATACGTGGCAGAGGAGCAGGGGAGGGTTTGGCAGTAGTGCCTTGAAGGAGTAAGACAAGTGTTTGAGCTGCAGACCCATGCAGTCAGCCCAGACATAATATGAGCTTCTCTRAGTTAATTACACTTCTAATTTCAAACTGAATATAATTGATGCTATTCCTTATTTTAAATTCATTATCTAGGCTCTGGTTGAGGTACCTACTCAGGTGTCTGAGTGGAACAAGGAATTGTTTCACTGTATATCCAGGTGTTTCATCTTTGTGCCACTAATTGCCAGCATTTATTTGGTGTTACAAGTGTTTTTGGTTTTTTTTTCCTTTCCTATTACATGAGGGTGATGAATATTTTGACCCCTGATGATGGTAATGAACTATTAGATAAATGCAGCAATAAGCAAATTTCCCTCATTACTTTCTCATGCATTGATACATGAGAAGCAATGCAGGAAGATGCTGTAAGAGTCATTGAGTTAATTAATACCTAAACCAGATTCAGAGTTTTGGAAGACAAATCATTTGTTTTGTAGGTTCCGGTATTATCTTGCTGCTTTGGAGTCTTTGCTTAAAGAGTATGAGAATTTTGTGTAACCAGAAAACCACCGCTGGATTATAATTGTTCTGAGCTAGGTGGTAGCAGGGGAAAGACACCTGGAATAACTTCCACTAGGGAAAAATAATAACATTTCCCACAGCTGCAAAAAGAAATCAATCATAAGTACAGTATGAAGTCTTTTATGTGCAAATAGTCTGTGGTTGATTATGCAGTGAGGCTGGTGGAGTTTCTCTGTGCCAGACAAACTCTGTAGTGTGATTTTCATAAACTCTGGTCCTAACAACTTTCTGCCCTCAAACAAGCAAAGTAATTCCTGTTTCGAGCAAGGTTTCTATTCAGATTTAAAATTAACAATTARTTTTGTAGCAGAAGGGATTTGTTAAGACTTTGAGCCCTAACAAGTTTGTGATGTTGGCTTCTTATTTTTATTTAGAATTGGACTCTGACAAAAAGTAATTATGTGTATTGTATGAGCCACAGTAAATGGACCAGATTATAAAAAATCTAGTGTGCTTGGCTCATGAACAGATTTGTGAGGAGATTTGTTACAAGTTTTTTTCTTTACCATTCACATTTTCAGCCTTTTCCCCACCTGTCTGCCACACCAGGGGAAGTGCAGGTGAGACTGCCTAATATTTCAGTTGTTGGCACCCACCTTCCAACTGGAATACYATTTTCTTCAGAATTAATAGTTGTGTGTACTTCCTGGCATATTCCACTTATTGTAATTGCTCATGTAGTATTTAACTTTACTTGCAGTAAAGTATAAAACTTAATCCCTTGGCATTGAATTAAATCCCTTTATTCTCCTGGCATTAGGCCATGCCTGTGATTGGTGAAGCATCAAGATAATCTTTGYAGCATTTCTGGCCTCTAATTTGTATGGTCTGCTGAACTATTGACCATGTTCATTTTAACATGTTATATGCATTAGAAAATCAATGTGGCAGAGCAGATGTAAGCTTTTAAACTGATATGACCTCTGTGACCAAAATGTTTCATTTTGGGATCTTCTGCACTGAACTAAAGATGTGTGAATAGTGGAAAACCTCAGTTTAGGCAGATGCTTAGGTTTACAYGGGGCTTTAAAAATATTTTTAATATTTATTTTAATTTTTCTTAACAAGAAGTTATGCTTATATTATCTATTAAGAAAATCTTTATTTGGTTTGTTTGATTAAAGTCTTGAGAGRAGAACAGTTTGTGCATTACTCACAGAAATAACTTGGTTTTCCACTAGGTAACATCCTACTTTGGCACTGAATAAACCTTGCTAACATTCTGGGGTTTGAACCACACCTATAGGTTGGACTGCAAAATTTGTCAGCATTGATTTTTCTGGTGAACACCCTGTGTGAAACAGATCAGAGTTTARCAGAGAACACGGAGCTGCTCCACGCGGAGCTGGCTGAGAGATGAAGGATGCAGAGAAAAAGCTGCAGGTGAAGGGATGGGAGGAGATGCCAGCACCAACAGGGGGAGAAGGGAGGACTCAGAGGTGATAATTAACACTGCCAAGGAACAGAGCTGTGTTCAGGAGTTATTTCGTGCAGTTTTCAGGGATTACAACTGTTTGCATGTTCTTTCTTGGGCTCGTGGTGTTGAACTCCTGCCCCAGAGTGTCCARGCAAGGTCACAAACCCAGATAAAGCAGCTGGCAGTGGCTGTGGAGATGTCCTGTTTCTTGCCATGCAGACAGTGATGTGTCCATGGGGTGCTGCTTGGAATGATGTGTCCTGCTCTGCTGGTGGCACACGTGGAATGTTTGGGGACTGCTGGGGCTCAGTGCAACCCAGAATTAGCAAACTGTGCCTAACTTTCCATAAGTGGCTCATGCTATGTCCAGGTTAGACAGGGATGCTGTGAATTTGTCACTGGGACCATAGATATTATCTTTTCTATGGTCTGAGTAGAATATCATAGCAGAAAGTCAGGAATTACTGTGATTTATTGTGCAAGTTCTTCTCTTTCCATTTTGGGAGGCTGTTAAACAGTTGTAGTTTTTCATCAATAATTTTTTTAAATCCTAATGAAAATGTCTGTAAAATGTCAAAGAAAACAATTATCAAAAATACTCAGCTGAGCAGGGGCCCAACTGAAATGGAGACCTGTTCCCTATTCACAAGGGACAATAGATATCAATYTCAGAAATTGCAAAACTGCAGGTGAAATTACTGATTTGAGTAATAAACTCTACATAATTTAGAATGCTGGTATGTGAAATTGGTGCAAATTTGAACTCTCCTGTAATTTTTCAAATAGCTGCACACTCAGGGCCTATGGACAGTAGTAGGCCACTGCCCCTTTTTAAACAGATTGAGAAATACTATTGAATACAAGAAATTAGGTCAATTGCTACTCTGCTTAGTAACATAATAAAAATAAACATGAGAAGACATTTTGAAATTGAACTAGTTAATAATATCCTCCTATTAGCATTTGCGTTATAACCAAATGAAATTAGTTTGATGGGAAAATGTAATAATATTTTGTAGATTTTTTTTTTTCCTGTTAAGTTAACTTTGTATATTTTAAATTAATACCTTAATTAGGTACCTTTATTGATGCAGATGTTTCAGAAATAAAATTTGCTTCTATGTTCTCCTTCACACACTGGCATCTATTGAAATAAAAGTAGTCCTGTAATGACTAAAGGGCARTTATTCTGAAAACTTTCTGTGCCTGCTGAACCAACTTGGATGATGGTTCATCTGTCTGTAGGCAGGGATACCTACATGGCTTCTGTGGGCATAGAGCTGTACTGCTTATTTGGTGTTAATTAATGTGATTGAAAGTTCGTTAAGCATATTGCCAGTAGTCTGTTCCACACTCTGTGTGTGTGTGTGTGTGTGTGTGTGAATACTTTTAAAATGAGATTTAAAGCCTTTTGTAGCTGGCTGTTGAATCAGTGGTGATGGTATATTGGATGTGGAATATGAGAGTATGAAATGATTGCAATCTGTGAAGGGAGAATCGATTGACTGACTGAAAAATCCCAACACATTCTCTCACAAAAAGAAAAAAAAAAATAAAAAGCAACCATATGGCACAAATGTAGAGATTTATGTCGTGGGGCTCATGGACTCGCAGGCTTCTGCTTTGACAGTGGTGAATGTGAATTGGTTTCTTTAAATATCCCTGAAAGCTCTGAGAGCTCTCCTGTCAGGCACCCAAAGCAGATCAGAGTCTGCAGTGAGGGGTGTGTGGATAATAAATGTCTTTAATGTTGGKGTTCTGGRGGAACACTGAGGTGCRGTGGAATGTTCCAGAAGGAAGCAAACGGGCTGGAGCAGTTCATCCATCTTACTGAGACAAAAAGGGTTATGGCTGGAAATAAGTCTCAGTCCAACAAGGACACTCTCACTTAATTAGGTCAGTGAAATGAGTGTTCTCTCCCATTAAGAGAGCTCCTGACAATGAGTTGAAGGGAAGAATAGAACACTTTTTGGAGGGGATGGGGATGTTAAGGGGGTTTGGACCTCAAAAAGAAGACCAGCTATAAAAGCCAATATTTTCCAAGCTGATAAGGAAAAAAACAATGTTAAGTGCACATCCAAATACACAAAAGAATGCAGATTGTGGAACAATTCTGATTTCTCTGTATTCATCAGTATTCTCTGATGGGAACTTTCCAGGAAGAGCTCTTCCCTGAGGGCGACTTTCTTGACAGAGATTTTTGAATAACCATAATCTGAGGCATAAGGAGCACACAAACAYGGGAAAGCTGTCTTCTAAATTCCTTCCAAAATCTCCACAAGGGATTACAGTTCTCCATCTCTCAAATTTAGTAATATATTAGTGTCTTCTAGCCTACTGTGAGGATGATTTTCCTTTGCGGGATAGWTACCTTCAGAACGAGATAATGCTCATTTCCAGGTGTTTGGTTCATTTTCAAAACTTTTTATGTTTGCAGAAAGTCAACACTGAAATTATTTCACGTGGCTTATGAAGTGATTTTGTTCTTCAAATGTGAAGTAGCTGCAAGGAATCATGTGTTGCCCACATGTGGTTTCTATTTCTGAAAGAGTCACTTAAAAGAGGCCTCAAAAGCAGCACCTTTGCATAACTGCAGTGTTTTCGAGGCTCCTTTTTTGTGCCATACCTGTGATTTCCAGATTCCAGCTGGGGTTTAGATAAGGTGGGTGAAGTGAGCTGTCTTGCAGTAATGATGAAAGGAATCAAGAAATAGAAATACCTCCTACAGCCCTTGAAAAATGCAGTGGTGTATTGCAGCAAGCCTCAGATGCCATAGTGATGTTATGTCTATAAAGTGTTATTACAGAATATTGTGATATTGCTATAAAAACACTTCCTTCATAATTGCAGATTTCAGGACAATGCTGCAAAAATATTTCACTTGCCTTAATTATCTGTAGTCATGTGAAATTTCTAAATCTGAGATACCATAATCCTTTTACTCCATTTTTAATTTACAGTATTGCTTCTTGACATTAAGCTGTTAAACCCATGTATTATAAGTTCAGAATAACTTCTTTTATGTTCTGGCACTAAGCTAGAGTTCTTGCCTTGTCTACTAATGTTGAATAATGGAAAATAATTAACTTTAAATTAAAAGTGTTGCTTTTTATTATATGACAGTATCAGTTATAATATGGATTTCAAAAGACATTTTTAAGTGCAGGCACAAATCAATTATACATAAAGAATAAATTATCTCTATGGCAGAAAGTAATACTTGTTTGATGAAAGGCTTGTTCATGAAATGAAGCGCCATTATAGTCGGGTTGTATGTGGTCTGGATGTCCTGGGAGGGAAGGTGCAACAGTTCCAGAGGCTAAACCTTGTCGACATACAAGAAACTCCACAAAACATTAAGAAAGGACTGGATGTGGAAATCTGCACTAAAATTGCCCTTTTACACTTTTTTTTTGGGTTTTTTTGAGGCTCAAAGAAGAGCTGATAGTTGCCAGCTATGAATTCTAATGTTTTTTGTAARAACTGTCTTAATTTACAAAATATTTTTTTAAATGCAACACTTTTGATACCTTTTGTTTCATCTAGAATATTTTCTTTGTAATTATGTCATTAATATTTTTTAATGCCCAAGCTTCTGATTTTTTTAAGCAACACTATTGTTAAAAATGGAAATCCCCAGTGACTGCCACTATAAATTTGATGGTCTTACCCATGACACCCATAAATGGTAGTTAAACTGTAACTCTGAATGTAAATCACAATTATTGAGTTTGGAGATGATTTATGTACAATTAAAGGGTCATCGTTTCTTCCATCACCTCTGTTTTCCAAGAGYGAAAACAAAAAGATCAAGTTACTTGGTTTGTCTTTGGTTTTGTTTTCATCTTTCTCCACTCTTTTTTTTCTCCTATTTATGAGTTTGCATGATGGAAATAGAATTTTCTGCAGAATTTGTTTATACTTGTGAAAAAAAAAAAAAAAGGAAGATCCTCTATGGAGATCAATGTCCTTTGTATAAGAGTTATTATAGTGAACATGTTATATGGATTCAAATTGTTGTAGATCAGTACAAAAAATTAATAACACCTAGATTTAGAGAGAGTTTTATCAYGGGAATGAATGTCCATGAAATGTAACATTATTCCACGTTACATAAAAGGGTTTGTGTAAATGTAATGCAGAGTGCATCTGATTTTTATTCTTTTTTTTCTTTTTGCCTGCTGAAATCAATATTGCTTCTGCAGCGCTGCTTTTCTGTGCAGATCTGTTGACTATAAATTCCTTTGTGCTGTTTGCCATTGCTGTTAGCACTGAAACATCTCACCTGGTGGCTTTTTAGAATAGGGCAGGGCAGTGATTTAGCAGCAGCATTTTGACTCCCCATGAACATCGTTAGATGAACCAATGATTAGACTGTCAGGAGCCGTGTCCCACTGTTGTACCTACACAGTTGTACTCAGGATATTATTATTTTAAGGACAAAAAAGACTGATACAGCTCTAGCCAAAGGTAATTTAATCTTTGAATTCTGTAATAACTCCGACAAACAGTATTTTCTTTTCGCCGCGGGACCTTTCTTCTGTTCAGCAACAAAAGTTAATTTTCATTCTTGCTTAGCATTAAAATAAAGTAGTTACTCTGTGCGTGTCTTTAGTGTTTCTCAGAGTTTGTGGAGTGTTTATAGGAAATTGAGAAATGGAAAAAAAATCCCCAAATATGTGAATGGGATATATATTGGGAAGTTTAGTCATCTGTATCAAATACTTATAAATACTTCAGCATATTCGGTGCTTCAGATATAAAGAATTGTACACGTTCAACCCACACAGGAGATACAGCAAAATGCAGTTCGTGATAGTTCTTCTGTGGAAGCTGTACCTTTCTTGGGAATGGGGGTTTGATAATGAGGATGGGAATGCTGGACACGAATCCATGGGAAAAATCAAGGAGCCTCACAAAGCTGTGCCAGCCCCTGGGGCTTCCAAGGAGGGATGATGCTCAAGGTGCCCTGACTCCTAGGATAATATTCCTTTCCCAGCACACACTAAGACATTCTCAGCTCTCTCTCCTGTATTTTCAGGGATATTCCCGGGGGAAGCAGCAAAGTTGCTTTGGCAGTGATGACAGTTCTGTATCAACTGCAGGAAGCAGAAAAAATTGTGGCTCTTCACGCGCTCATGCAAAAAGTCTTCACACTGCGGCTCAAAAGTAATTTCTTCTGTGAAACAAGGGATTCCCCCTTCTCCCAAAATAATAAAATTCAAATAAGGAAAAGAATCCCTGGCCCCTGATTTTCTGCTGCAGCGTTCTCTGAAATAATTTTAACTTACACACTCCAAGGTCAAACTTGTTATTAAATGCTGTCAGAGCAAAAGCATTTGTTTGGGTGGGAAAACCTTAAAAATAGAAAGCCAAGCAATGAAAAATTGGGCCCTGCATTATTCCCTGGTAGAAGAAAGTGTTTTGTTCTGTTGTATTGTGAAATAGCACATTGGACATTTTCAGCAGAGACACTGCATTCTGAACAAAATTGAAAATAAACCCAACAACGTCTACCCAGCCTTGACATAGAATTGAGGTGCTTAAAAGGGATGAGGGACACAGAATCTCACCTTACTTCAGGAAACAGGGACGTCAGGAAGATGAGAGTCCTTCTCTGTTTATGCTTATTCCTTTTTACTGAGTTTTGCAGCTCTTTACCAGAACCTTTCCCAAATGGATAGTGGGGGTTGATGTGAAGGTGGGATGAAGAGTTGTTTATTTCTTTTTGTTCTCACATGTTAGATAAATTACAGCTTCCCACTTCTGAGGGGTGAAAAGGCTTGAATGTTACCCAAAACATTTCCCAAGAGTTTCTGTGCATCATCCTTGAGAGTCAGTGGGAGTTGGCTAAAATAATGGGTCAGAGCTGTGAAATGCAGCTTCATTCTCTGCATAGCACAGATAGTAGGTGAGGTTTGAACAGTGTGTGCTGAATAGGTAATAACTCCAAAAGAGTAAAGTATAGAGTTTCTATCATCTGTAAATTGCCATGATGTACACTGAATGTCGTGGGCTGGAGTGTTAAGCAGCCTTCAGCTGCAGGGGTGAGCAGAGTTGGGATCTCTTCACCAAGTTTAACCTGAAAAATATTCTTAAAACTATAGAAATACAAGTGCTTATTTTTTAAAAAAACCCACACTTTTTTTTTCCTCTATCAGCAGATCAATATTTACAGCATGTACAACTTAAGTAATATATGCAAATTATTCCCTTTTAGCTTTCTTTTCAGAATGTGTGAAACATCTTGAGGCATCATGTAAGACTAAGAAATTATAGTGGAGCTCAGTAAAATGAATACCTGTTAAAGCAATACATCCTGTATGGGATACAATTGCTTGTGGAGGATGTCAAAAACTTGAACATGAGATCAAATGATTAGATCTGTAAGGAAGTATTAATCTCATTATAGCAGTAWGATATTTTTTACCTTACAGAAATAGGAAATACCAAGTCTGCTTCAGAGGAGGTTCCTCCATCCTTGGGTGGCAAACCATCACCCAAGCTTTAAAGTATTTCAACCTTTATTTTAGAAGCTGTTGTTTGAAATGTGCTTCATAGAAGCACAGAATGGTTTGGGTTGGAAGGGACATCAAAAYCYATCTTGTTCCAACCCCCCTGCCCTGGCCAGGGACAAATTCMACCACACCAGATTGCTCCAAGYCCTGGGTGTYTGAGATATTACCAAAAAACTATTCATCAGCTTATAAAGTTGTRTCATTTCAAAATGTGTTAGTCAACAAATCATAATTTATAAATCACGATACAGAATATTCTTAGGATGGATGTTTGGTATAATCAGCTAATGTGTTTTTAATTATGATTATCCTTGCCCAAGAATGGAAATTGTTCTGCTTTGCTATCTAAAACACATAAATTAAAACACTTGCTGACACAATTTAATCAACAAAGAGCAAGCAATTTTCCTTGAGTCTGAGAAAAATACACTGGAAATAAAATTAAGTAGCAGTAGTTACTCTCAGAAGAATGCTCTGCAGTCAGTGTGAAGCTGCTTTCATTTTCCAGTAAGATGGGATCAGGGATACAATGGTAACGGCTGGATCTCCTGGGGAATTTCTGAATTCACATATGCTGGTAGTTTTATAGGGGTATTAAACTCTGCTCCTAAACATTTCTGGAAGAGAGGTCAGATTTWAATTGGACTCAAAGATACAGATTGCAGCATCCTTAAATCACTTATGCAATACCACAGGTTGTTGGTTGGTTAGAAAGTTTTCTAGTGGCAAATGATTCTGATAATTTGCCCATCTGTAAACTGCTTTATCATAGTGAATTTCAGGAGTTTACCTAAAAAAATGCTTGTTTTCTCAAAGGAAAATTTAACAGCCTTATGAATTTCTTTGTCATGGAAGATATTTTAATTTACAATGAAGAGATTTTAATTTTAGTGTAGCAAGCAAGGGAAGGGTTCCCAACATTGAGTATTCAGGTTCTGGTTCTTCTGTGTATGTTCCTCTCCCCAACTCACAAACAGTCATTGTGTGGATATTGATAAGGATATAGAAATAACTCGATCAGCACAGCTTGGACTTCAYTTCTGCTTTGAAGTTCTGGCTTCTCTATAACAAGATAAGTTATCCACTGGTATCATTTAGATCTTTTGTTATAGGATGTTTTACCAGAGTTCATTTTCTGTTATTTTTTAATCCATCTGCAAAGCTCAGCTTTTCTTCCAAGGGCACTTCAAAATATGCTTGTTTCCCTTTAAGCATGTATTTCACCCAGTGGTAAGACTATACTTTTATTTTTGTTGGCTGGGAGTCCTTGTGCCAGCAGAGGTGATGTTTGAAGTTGTGAACACCTGCTTGTTAGGAAATTAACTGAGACCATCAACTCATTTCACCAAGGCCAGCAAAGAGCTGTCAGATGGCAGTGATATAAACTTTACAACAGCAATCAAAATTCTTGTGAAACTGCCCAGAAATGGTTCTGGAGGAGGTGAAAGGGAAAAAAAAAAAAAAAAGAGCAGGTCATATTAGCAGCAGAGTTGGACAAGAAGCAGCTGTGTCAGCAAAAAGCACAGAGCATGGGGTATGAACAGTCTGAGCAGCAAAATGCAGAATGTGCTTTTTAATAATATTTAAATGAGCCTTTTCTCACACCTCCAATGAGGACGGTATCTCCTGTCTTGTTTATGAGAACTCAATGTTAAAACAGTGAGAAGTCTTAATATTATGCCATATCAGATATGTGCTGCTATAACCATGTTTGCTTGCAATCCTCCCTTCGCTTCATGGAGGATTTTCTCTGTATCTCTGAATAAGTAAAAGCCTTCAAAGGAACAATACAGGGGAAAATGGAATAATAATAATAATAGCAGATAGACACTGTCTTTATTATGAGTATATGGTTCTTGACAGCAAATTAATTCATGATGAGCTATTAAGCCAAAAAARCAGTTCTGATATTTGAAAAGCGAAGTGCCTGTACTCTGTGTAGGTATACTTTGTTCTCTTTCACAGGTCTACATCAGGCATTGTTCTGCTGCCATCAGGGAAAGCCTTATGCTATTGTGTGTTCCTGACAGTTGTAAAWGTGATATTATGGAGTTAGAGTTATGGAGGAGGGATGCAGAGGGAGAAGGTGATCGGTTCTGACTGTACCGAGGGTGCCCTCTGCAGAACGTTACACTCTGCTAGCTTGCAACTTCTTTATTTTGCTTTTTTTTAATGCTAGAAATGCTATAAAGCTACATATTATTATGTTGCTTAAATGCCAATAAATGTTTGTTCATACAGGAAGGAAARGAAAAGGGGAAATTATGAAACTAATATTGGATAAAATATAAACCTTGCACTAAACAACCCAGTCTCCTCCCAGTTCAATACCTGGTGGTGACTGTGATAGGTAGCTCTGGTCATGGACAGAATTTCTTGTCTTGCCTCCTGTGCACCAGGCACATTCAAATTAATGCAGAGTGGGTTTCAATAATACCCAGTGTTTTTCAGTAAATTCAWTACTAATAGGAGGTTTTGCACCCAGGTCACTTCCCTTTACTSTTGTCAGGGGGTGGAGGAGGATGGTTTGCTTCAAACCTTGCAATGCCTTTGAAAAAAGAAATTGAATTTGTTGACAAAAACATTAAGGCAAGACATCAGGTCAGATACTTTAGCACGCAGCTTCTTAACCAGGTGAGCTGGAGGTACAGGTTTGTGGAGAAGGAAGGTGAAAAATATGCTTAAAAATAGGGGAACATATGGTTTGTGCTTTTAAACTCATCCAAAGTACTGTTCCTTTTCCTCCTCTCCAACAATGTGAAGACTTACCTGGTACTCAATTAGTAACATGCTGTTATGTGCTGGCTGTGTGGCAGGACAGACAGGATATGTTAATGTAGATAAATTATCTTTTTTTTTTTTTTCCTTTGACCCAGTGGGTTTTCAAAACTATTCTCTTCACTTTCATCTGTGAGATAGCAGGACATGGGGAGAATTTTGATTTGTGTTTCTTTACACCTGGAAGGGGAGACACTGTGAATCCACATGCAGATGTTCAGGCATCAGACAAATATATTGCCACCAGTGACCAGAAAATAATGAATTTCTTAACAGGAAATTTATTTCCTGTCATTTATAATGAATTATGACAACTTTTCAGGTCTCAGGTAATGAAGTTTGAGATCAATTTTGCTTTCAACGTATTTTTGACAGAACTTAAGGATCTGACTGTTAAAACCATTCTTTATATGCCCCGTGTTTTCTAAAATTTGAAGTGAATGYGTGATAAGCTGCAAAGGAGTATTAGTGCAGTTTAAAACAGTTTTAGTGAAAGCCAAGAAAAATTGCATGACCACAACTGGCAGAACATGAGAAATATTTTATGGATTTTGATGGGTTTTACTTTGTTTCAAGGGTGTGTTATCCCAGTGCTGGAGCCTAGTCTAGAAATAGTCCCTGTGTGGTATTTTCAGGGTTTGAATTCCCTGTAGTTGGAGTATAATTGCAGATTTTATGTGCTAAAAATGAAGTAATAAAAATCCTACYCATGTTAGAGGAGTAATTTGTACAAAAAGATTTGAAGTAAACCTGAAAACATAGGAATGCCACCACGGGTCATCTAGTTCAGTATCCTGTCACTGAAAGAGACAAAAAAGTTCTAGGGAAAAGGGGAGACAGGACAAGAATGTGATAGATCCACCTGAGAGCAACAGCTGATCTTACAGCTGATTCCACCTCACAGTTTTGGACTTCAGCTGTTTTCTGTATTTAATTACTTCATGTAAAGCAAAATTTGGCTTTTGAACATGTGTGGAACTGCAGCATCTACAGCATCCTTCACCATAGGAASACCTGAGGTCTTGTGTGAACAAGCTCCCCTTCTTTTCTCCCCCACTTCTATTTTAATTAATTTTTTGGATCCAAGCAGGTGCTGCCACCTTCTGAAGCCTTCTCAATTCTGTACTAAAGGGGAGAGAGCAGCCAGTCCTACCCACCTCCTTCCCCACAAAAAGATTCTCAGGGTCCAGCTCATCTGCCACCGCATCCATGCTGGCCTCCCTTCTTTCTGAAAGCTCCCCATCTCAGTTTCCTCATTTTCCCTGTTGATTTCCATTCAGGGATCCCTCTTCCCACATCTGCATAATTGTCTTGACAGGCTTTTTGGGAAGTCCTTCATCTAAGGGACGTGGCTTCACGGTGGGCAAGGTCAGTGCTCACCCCTGCAGACAACATTGGGGCTTTCTCTGCAGAGCAGAACCCTCCAAAGCACCTCCCCTTGGCCAGCAAAGTAAAATAAACTAACATTAGGTCCTTAGTCTGGGATTTCAGTCCCATGCAGATTYTCTGTGGCTGGGTTGTTGGACTGGTGTCACTCCAAGCTCTGRTGTCTGGCAGCACATCATGACTGTCACGCTGCCGTTGACTTTTACTGTGTAATGGAACCCCTGAGGTGCAGAGAGGAAAACGAGAGTATGAAGAAATCCCTCAAATCTAGGAATGATCTTATGATTTCACATGTAGCTGCAAGTACTGTGTAGGATTTAGAGGTACTGCAGTTGTATATTTAATCTGTTCAGGAGATCTAAACCAGGTTCAGCTACTACTTAATTATATCTGGTAGGTGATTTTTTTTCTGATTTTTTGGTCACATTTCTTTGCTGTTCTTTAGGTCCACTTATTTCTTTGACTTTATTTATTATCTTTCTGTTTCTTAGATCCACTGTTTCATGTATCATACTGGTATTGTTTAAAATTTTCTTCCTACATATTTCTTCAGCAGCACCCAAAGAATTTGAAAAGTACCAAAAAAAAAAAAAGGAATTATATAAACCACCTTATCATGTTTAGTTAAATAAGAGGCATTTCTGTTTGCTTCTCTGGTGGGCAACATTATCAACATTAAGCATCTATGATAATATCAGAGTTGTTTATCATTTCAGGGGGTTAATAGACCATGTAAAAATATTTTATGAACAGTTCCATTAAAACTCCACTAGAAGTGTCTCATCCACAAACCTTTCCTCCATTCAGCAAGAATTGTCCTTTCTGAAAATGTTGCCTTAAAATAAAATAGTTTAAAAGAACAAAGCCTTATCAAAGATTCCTTAAGGTTTATCCAAGCTTCTCTTAAACAAATCCCTTAGAAATTTAAGCCTAGATTACCAACATTCCCTCAGGGGCGTCTCTGCTGGACTTCTATAATTAAAAGTAGAACTAAACAAAGAGAAGACAATGAACAACAAGGAAGCAATATAAAATAAAATTATTGTAGTTCCCAATTAAAAAGGATAGGTATGATGAACTTGAGTAAGGAGTACGCAGGATTTTCACGCCACCTTGTGCCGGGAAGGTCGGGATGACCTCTGATGGTGACAGCTGAGATTTCCATCTGGCCTTGGCACGTTTCCCATGTCAGGATCTTAAAACTTCACCCGCTTCATTTCACATCATGGACTCGAGCTCAGCCCTTCCCTTGGTCCTGCTGCAGTTGCTGGGTGTAACTGCACAAACACCAGCCTTTCCCCTGCTTTTCCATATGTTTTTCCAAGGACCCTTGAGAAGGAGGAGGATTCCATAATGCAGATARAAGCTGCAGGATGATGGGAAATACCTGCTCATCCCACAGTGAGCSTGGGCTGCTGTCCTGCCCTGTTGTGCAAAGCGTTTGTGCCAACAATGAGCCTCGTGGTTCCTGGAGGATGTGAGGGAGTTTTGTGTTCACTCAGGGATTCTCAAGGATGAGGTTTCATTCTCAAAGCCAAGCAGCAATAGAATAGAAATTAGTTCTTCTCTTAATCACTCAAATGCCGTTATTTGAATTGCAGTATTTACACTGGTTGCTGACTAGTGAGACCATTTGAAATATTCTCATCTAYTCCTTTCTTCAATTATATCTCAAGGCTTACCAGGCGGTTTCACTGGCTCAGTTCTCTAGCTGGTGATTTTTCAATTAAGATGTGAAACATTTCTTTTTTGTTATATGGATTTAATTAAAATTCTTTGAAATATAATGCTTGGGGTTTGTGTGTCTGTCTGTTGCAGGGAAATTGAACTACTGTTGCTTGTTCTATCATTTAGAGAAAATTCAATTCTTTATTCTCAAAATGTGGAATTATCTTTGAAATATCATACAAGCAGYAGTTGCCACTTATTCCTACCTATATTCTACTTCCTGAATAATAAAAAATAATTTTGATACTTTTTTAAAGGCACCAATAAGAATTTGGTTTTGCAGGATTTTTGTTTCCTTTCTTTACTGGGTTACTGAACTGCTCCATGCTGGTATTTTCATAATTAGCTTTCTCATGATTTRGTATTTAATATCAAAACTTATGTGACAGGTAACAATTACACATGACACTGTTTATAACTTAGGGGTTTTCTGGCCTTCCAATAGTGTTGCCTTAAAACCTGCAAGGCCCAAAATATCTGTAAAAATAACAGCCATTATTAGTTTACAGTCTCTGCTTCTCCACCAGACTAATACCATTTTGAAGTCAATTCTAAGACATTGAAATTCAAAAAGAAAGAAATGCTGAATTTATTCACTTAGTCCAAGCAGGTTCAGGGCAAAGTATGAAGATTAATAATTGTTTCTGAAGTTCTCTGAGATGGAAGGCCACACTAAGTATTGGCATTTTTTTTTATTGTAATGGAATATTGAGCCTTCACCTCAACGTGACCTATTGCTATCCACTGCTGTATGGGCAGAAGAATTTGCTCTGTGTCRGATTTGGTTGTGCAGGGAATGATTCAGCCCCTTGATTCTTGGAGAGGTTTGCTTGTATGGAATAAAAAGAGTCCAGAGAATAACAGAAAAAGCACTCAAAAGTGAGCAGCTGGGACAAGCACTACTTGTGTCTCTTGAACTGTCCTTGACCCTGCCTGTGAGAGTGGAGAACACACGTTAAAAACCTGTGATAAACATGTGGGCACTTTTCCTTTAATGTGCATTTCAGGATTACAAAATTGCCATCTAAAATCGCTCATTTAAAATAACTCAAACAGACCCAGAACCAGTGGAAGGATGTATGCAGAATCCAGATCTGGCACTGTAGTTTCAATGAAGAATTTGTTGAAAGATGAAATTTTAAATTTAAGTTCTCTAAGTGGCATGTGTGACAGGGCTTGGGAGGATGAATTATGGCTGGTTTGTCTCTGGCCACAGTTTTGCCTTTCAGTCTCTGGTTTGGAGAGTGGTGTGGATGGGGCAGGGGATGGTGGGTTCTCCACTCTGCATCAGCAGTTGAGGTTTTGGCCCTCACTCTCCTCTGGATAATCTCCCAGTAGWGCCAGTGAAAAAACACCTCAGCTTTTGTTCCTGCATCCTCCTTCCCCCAGAGCAGGATTTGCAGAGCTGGCACTGTGCAGGCAAGGCACAGGAATCTCCATGTACATGAGGGCCTTGGGAAGGGTAAAAGGGGCTAARCAGGACTTGATGCAAAAACCTTCTTCATTTCAGTGGCTTCTGTTTCATAATGGCAGTACTTAAAGGGCTTACAGATCAGAGGTTTTAAACTTTGGCAGCATATTCTGTAAGAACCTYGAGCAGCAGTCAGACTCCAGAGAAAGATGAGTCCTCTTTGCTTTTGGAAGGTAAAATACTGAAGCTGTTCACATCATTCCTACTCTGTGTCTCAGAGGCTGTTCATTAAGTTCTTTGAAACTAAATAACCAACTGCAATGGACCCATATAAGTACAGAAAAGTATTTTAATATCCAATAAAAAAGTCATTTGGTTCACTTAGTTGACATGATTAATGAATGACAAAACATAAAATGTGGTAATTAAAATATTTTTTTTCCAGACTTCATTAACTACATTTATCTCTCTTAATTTTCAAATTGCTCCAAGCTTTTAGTTGTATCCCCTTTGGGAGATCAAAAAGTTTTGTAAGAAGATTAGAATCTTAGAATTCCTAATTCACATTTTAGCTGGATCTCCATTTGCTGAACTGAAGAAATAAGACAATTTTCAAGTGTTTATTTGCAATCTGTATGAAAAGTAGTATGTTTAAGTCATAAACATATCATAGTTTTTTTTCTTCWGAAATTAAGTTTTAGAGAAAGAATTGCAGAAAAAGGATCTTACAGAAGCTTTAACTATTTTTTAGTGGAGGAGGGGGCGAGTGCTTGTATGAGGTACAAGTCTTTTWTCTCCCACCCCTGTGGCAAATAAAGAAAAGATCATAATCATGATCTGCATCAAAACCTATTCTTGATAAACTGTGGAAAAACCCCTTCTCAGCATCCAGTCTTTCCTCAGCATGAGTTTTGAAAAACTATTTTTTGAGAATCCAAAWTGCAGTCCACACGATTTGAAGAATTCTGAATATAAGCAGGGAGAGAGGAGAAGAGGTGATTGCTGCACGGATAAATTAAATAGAATTTCAAAACTGAAGGAAATATCACTTTTAGCAGCTTGGTTTGTGTTGAACAGGTCTAATGAACCTGTTGTTGTACTTCATTGGCAAGTATGATGTCCTGGTTTTCAAATTCTCATGCGCTTGGAAAATGAAAGGTCTGCAAGATAGATCTCAGCTGGCTTTCCCCGATCATAGATAGGAAAACAAAGGAATTGGAGCAAATTTACACAGTAGAGATGCTCAAATCCCCAGAATTTATCTGGTTTATGCTGTGTGCAGCAAAAAAGAGGAAGGGAGCTGTCCCACAGTGACCTGGTGTGAGAGAGGTGGAGGGACTGTGTTACTCTGAGAGAGACAGAGACGGATAAAATGGATATTTATGGATTGCAGAAACTAGTTCAAAGACAAATGAAAACTTCTAATTTCAGGAGCTTTGGAGATGATGCTCAGTGAATTTGAGTGTGTTCAGAAACAGCCCCAGTGCTGAAGGAATTTCCTGGGATGTGCAGGGATGGAATTTCCTGGGATGTCTRTAATGGTGTATCCAGCTGAACCCGTGTGGTGAGGGCACGGAGCTCTCTGCACATCCCAAGCAGAGCAGATAAACTGCTCAGTGATTGATTTACCACAAACCTTCCTAAGTAAATACATCCCACCTCTTCCAAAGCTGACACACCAACATTTCAACATCTAGCAGTWTCCCAGGTGCATCTTGGGATGAATGCATTAGGAGCATGAATAATAGAATGAATGTGTGAGACAGTGATTAAAAAATTAAATTGATCTCCACCTTGAAGCAGACTGCTCTGCTTTGTGTTTCTAACACATCAGGATTTTTTTTTTAAATTTCCTGCTGACACCCCAGGTTAATGTTTTTTTGCTGGTTAATTAACTTGAAAGCTAAATGTCCAACCTAAATACGTGTGTATAATTACAGGGTTAGTTACCTGTTCCAAGTAGATAATTTTTTAATGTCTAAATATAACAGTTACTGTATATTAACTCTTCTGGATGCCACATGCATGTTGTACATCTATTTCTTCCACACATTAAAATGTCCTCACATTTTTTCTCTCAATCTCTTTAACTGATAAAATATCTCTGGGGTGAGTAGAGGTGTAATTCCTGATTTGTGTGCTCCGTACAACAGTTTCTGATCCTTACAAAAATTTGTAAACCATCATTTATTTGCAAGTGACTTTGTCGGCCTTAATAACTTGGAACAAATCCAGTGAATTAGGAATCTCAGTAATGTGTTTTTCAATATAGCTTTTTTCTTTTCTGTTTCTTAATTTGGTTTCTTTTGGTTAGAAATACAAAGGTACTTAGTTCTACAAAGTGATTAAAAAGTGATTAAAGTGATTTCTAGATGTAAAGTGGTCTAAGCTGTCAAAGGATCCTTGTGGAGAGAACAGAATGTGAAGGCCTTTTAGACGTGAATTGTTTTGAAGAGATGAGTTATGCAAGGGCTGTTGTTGTTTTTTAAGTTAAAAAATATTTTTGCTCTGTGGAATAATGCAGTTTTAGTCCCTCACAAAGAATTTTGTTGTCCATCAGCATAACTGCTTAATTTCCGTTCTGCCCTTTCCTATTGTTCTGTCCTGCAGGCTCTCCAGAATGATAAAATAAATACCAAATATCAAAATCGATGTAAGAACAATGATAAGAATGTCCTGTGCATTATTTAGCTCATGTTGCCTCTTAAAAAATATGTAATGGTGGTTTTTTTCTGTTCAAGTATGCCTGTGAGCATGTTCTAAACTAAATTATTCAAGACATAATGAAATAAATTCCCCAAATTCTTTTGAGTACTGTTCTGGTAATAACAGCATTAATAAAGACACTCCCCTACTGCTTTCTTATGGCCTTTACTACTCCTTTCCCACTAAACAAATGTGGTTTCCTGTTTTGCTGAGGATGAGCAAAATACTTTGATAAGTAACCAGAGTGTTCAGCTCATGGCCACTCACAACAAGATATTTTTGTCCCTAGAGTGGGACAGCAAGTATTAGAATAAAGTAAAAAAGGAAAAATTAAAAAGTTGCATTTGCAAAAAAAGTGGCCAGGAACTCCCAAATAAATGTTTATTTCTCATTGTGCAAAAAATTAATTTATTCTATAGGAAAAAACGCAAAGCTTGGGACTCTATAAGAACAAACAAAACCTCTTAATTTAAATATTTTCATTGCTAAGTGTATGTGCTTACATGTATTTCTACCTTCCTCTCTAAATACACATAGAGAGCTATAGATATAACCCACTGATTCTAGAGCTAGTTGATTTTAAAATTCATTAACTTTCTTTTTTTTGCATCTGGCTTGCTGTGCTTTCAGAAATATGAGAGGAGAAGGTCCCATGAGTTCCWCTGCTTAGCAAAATAAAGATACCAAAATTCATAAGTGCTGAACTGAGCATGCGTCTCTTTTTATCCAAGGCAGGTAGGGATGTGTAGATTTGTAACACCTTCACATTACTGACTCTGTTTTGTCACTTCATCTTTTCTTTTCAGTCCACGCCAGGAGATTATAACTGCTGATGAAATTTATTGACTTACTGTAGCYTCCAAGTTGACTAAGTCCCTTCCAGAAATAAATCAAAATGAATAGGTGTTCGTTTAGATGAATTAACATTGATGCTTTGTAATAACTTAAAACTAACTGTGTGACTTTGGGCCACTCCTGCCTGAGCAGAGTGGCTCCAATGACCTTGACAGCACCAGGAAAAGGATGCCATGTTCCTCCCTGCTTCTAAACACAGATGTGCATTAAATAACATTGCCATACAGCAAGCAGGTAAATCTTGTTTATTGGTTACCACTGTTCTTTTCCCCACTTAAATCTTCTGGAGGCATTAGACATAGAGTTGGTCTTTGCATTCATATTTTTCTGAGTTACAGCTGATTAGAAGAGTATAAAGAACTTCACCTCTGTGAGGCAGAACATTATTTTTATTCATTATTCGCCTTGATTTATGGTGGCACAGAAAGGCACTCATTATTTACTCTGAACCTCCCTGAGTTTTTAAAATTGTGAGGCACKGCAGCCTGTATTGACAGCACATCTCTGCAAAGGAACTCCAGTGAGCCTCTGTGTCTCACAGAACCCACTGCAGCTCTCTCTGATATAATTCTGTTCCAAGAGAGCATCAGGTTCTTTCCAAATGCCATTTGAAAACCTGAACTTGTAAAGACTGTCCTGGAGGTCAGTGATCTGGTGTTAATTTGTGCAGAGCTAACAGGACTGATTAATGAGGGCCAGGGTTCCCCCTGGACGAGGGGCAGAGGCACATGGAGTCAGAGAGGAGTGACAGAACACACAGCAAAGGAACAGAGGTCCCAGGCATCACCTGCCCTGTGACCTGTCCCTTTCCCATAGACACTTCCATTTCTAGAGTAAGGGAGTGTAGAGGAGGGAATAAGAGGAAATTCTTATACTTATATACCTTATATAAGGTTTTGAATCAAGTGTTGAAATGGTAGAAAACCTTTTTTTTTTTTATTTCCCTCATGTTCCTTTCCTGCTTGAATACATAAGTTTTTGGGACCAAGATCCAAGAGATAAGAGGGTTTTTACTGGTATGTTGGGATGTCTATATGGGAAACAATAAAAMAAATCCTTAAACCAGGCATTGCTTCCCAGGTTGGAGGCAGGTTAGACTTTGTTTTCTAGTTTTGAGTAATACCTGGGTGTTATCTTTTGATAATCTTCATGATTTAAGGGATTGTTTCAAGATTAATGAGTAACTTCTGCCTAAAATTTCTCTCTTTCAAGAAGGAATTGTCCTTCTTTCTGCCTCCTTCTACTTCATTGGAATATTGCATCATTGAGAGGAGGGAAGAGGGACCAGAGCAAGGTCAAGGCTTGGTTGTTTTGTTGAAGAAAAGGGAGGAGAAGTCTACAAGGCAGAAGGAAGGACAAACCTTTGAAGTTTTTGTATGGTCACCCCAAAATCCTCCCAGCTGCAGCCAGGGGTGGCAGAAACCCATGGATTAGAAACCAGGAGGATGTCCAGGCT
>QVAJ01000030.1:3666484-3677404 GCA_003546035.1 Mixornis gularis | reverse complement strand
TTAAATTGCCTTCATGCCATTTAATCAAGAGTAAGGAAAAATGAGAGAATGTGCAGATCTTTTAAAAGGTCAGTGATCCCTCTGTGTAAAAAGTGATATTTCTGCTGTAACTTGGCCTCTCCATGGAGCAGCAAGGTGAGGATAATTTTATCCTCCTCAATATTCCCCATATTAGTGGGCTTCTTACTATTAGGGAATTATTCCTATTCTGAAAGGCTTGTAGTGAAGATAAGTTTGTATTTATTGCCATGGCAGAAAAGTCAGTGGGGCCCTGTAAATGGTGAGAGAATGGAGTCATAAAAATAATGTGCTTGTGCTGTGGGTCTGTGAAACAGGTTAGGGAGAGCAGTGATAGAAACCACAGTGAGCACCAAAGGATTTGGAGAAGCTTTGAGGTGACAACTGAAATTTAGAAAAGCTGAAGTTGTTCTTTTGGCTGGATATCCGCCAATTTTCATTGGAGAGCTTGAGATTCTTCAAAATATTTCAAGTATCAGTGGGAAGGACGGGGTGTTTTATACAGGATGGGAGCAACACACCTTTCACAAAATAAAACCAGATTCTTTGAACCAGTGCAGGAATTAAGATTTTACAGATTGGAGGTCTTAAATTACAGATTTTGTGCCAAGGCTATGACAGGTTGTARTTTTGCAAACTTTGGCAAAATGAACTCAGAGCAGGTCATACTAAGCTTTCTAAGCATGGGTGTCTTAGCTTGGGGTGCCTTTTATGCCTTCATTAATGCTTCAAACAGAATTCCAGTCTGAACCATAAAAAATTAATACAGTTCATTGTCATCTATTGTAGTTAGTTTTATACAGATTTCTTGTAAAAGTCACAGTTCTGGGTTTCAAAACATAAGATTTAACTTTTCAATAAAGAATTTTAACAGAAAGTTACCTCAATGTTCTCTTCAACATTGTACAGACTTGTGATGACAGTCATCATTACATTATTTAATGCAAGGATATTTGCATTTCCTTTGTGTATTTTTGCATTATATTATGCTATGTATTTGCTGTCATAAATAGCAGAGAACAGATGYACAATTAGTATTAATACTAATTAAGCAGTGCATATGTGCTGCTTTAAAAGAGCTGCAGCTCCATTTGCAGTGAAGATTCCCTGACACTCTCTGTGATAGATTTCCATCTTTAAGAATTCACACTGAAGACTTTTGATGACTGTGTCTCTGCTGCAGAGGGTTGGGTTTAAGTTCTTGAAGGAATTTAACCATGTTTTCATCACAGGAAAAACCTTGTGCAGAATAGAAGGGGGAAAAATTTAATTATTCTTCTTAGCTTCCATAGTGAGATAGGAAAAACCACTTTTAAGGGGTTTTGTCTAAGATATTTGAGGATGGTATGGTAGGCAATTCTGAGGAGTGATCTGAAGATGAATTAACTAATTTATAAACCAGTCAGACACTACATTGATGAATATTRCAGATAATCCTACAAGAATAAGTCAAAATGGTTATTGTATAAAGTCAATAGAGTCTGTGTTGAATTCAGAATGTACATGTTGAATTAAAAAGCGTAGATCCACCCTGTCTACTGAGAAAGAGGGACCTTAATGATATGGATTTCCAATAAATCAGGGTCTCTCTTCACCTTTTCTGTACAGAGGTTTGCAGCAGCAGATGACTACATTAAATTGGGAAATCAAATCAAACTAGTTTCTTACCCTAATTAGATGAATGAGTTGTATCTTATTTCAGATATTCAGAATTTCAAAAATTCTGAATTTCTGTATTACAGTCGTTGTATGTCTGACTGGATTTAAGGAAGCCTCTCCTGACGAGTACAGTCAGAGGAGCAGTTACCAGAAGAGGTTGTGGCATCTCCTTTCTTGGACGTTCCAAACCAGGATTGGATAAAGCTCTGAGCAGCTGGATGTGACCATGGCTCTGCTTTGAGCACGAGATTGGACTGGATGATTTCCTCAGGTCCCCTTCAGCCTGCATTATCCCATGGCCCTGGCTTTGTTTCAGTGCTCTTACTTTATGATATTTGTTAATTGAAATCTGGGTGTTGAGCTTSTGTGAATTACAGTTGTCCCTTCATTTGTGATCTCACTAAATCAGTGTAGATTGTGTGAAGGAGAGGAAGGTGGGTCTCTACACTGTTATTGCAAATTTACACAAATTGAATAGGAAAAGATTAATTTTCTATGCTATCTCTGATGGATTATTTTAGCCATGTAGCCTTCCAAAAATGTTTTGTTCAAATGCAGTTAATAGGTTCAAAATGTTTAGTATYAATTGGATTAT
Organism: Mixornis gularis; assembly: GCA_003546035.1. Taxonomy (NCBI): domain Eukaryota; kingdom Metazoa; phylum Chordata; class Aves; order Passeriformes; family Timaliidae; genus Mixornis; species Mixornis gularis. The sequence goes on along the minus strand of QVAJ01000030.1, from coordinate 3,675,132 downwards.
CCCTGGTTTCCTATCCTCATTCTTGCTTTTGCAATAAAGTAGTGCATAAGCCTAAATTAGCAATGGTTGTTATTAATTCTCTCTTTAAATCCCTTGGCATCCTGTCTGGCCCCATTTAATAAAAGCTGCAATACTTGAACAGTAAATATTGTGCAAAAGTTTCATATTTGAAATGAATTTCCTTCAGGCAAATAACAGAAGTAAGATGATATTTTGCAGTGTTGTATATTAAATACACAGCTAGTTAGAATAGGAACATTTCCTTGGAATAAAAGCCAAAGAATGTGAAACAGAGCTTTAATTTGATTAAACTCTGTGTGTTTTGAAATACATAACATTTACCAATGTTTATCTATCCCACTTTACATTCAGAGAAGATGAGTTGCATCTGCCTCAGAGTTTTATTTATAACTTAGTATTGAACTTTTGGAATGGAAGTCACCAATTCTTATCTGTTTATGTGGATTATATTTCAAGAGCCTTATGCATCCTGCACAGCAAAGCCATAGAGAGATGGGGGGAAAAATTGAATATCTGATTTCCAGAAAACTCTAGTTGCTCTATGCTTTGTTTTGCTTTCCTCCATAAATTGTATTTGATTTCTTTAATCCACTGGAGGAACAACTCGGCAAAAATTTTAAAAAACCCCAAAAATAAAAAAAAMAMCAACAAAAACCCTGAGTTCAAGTAAAGTTAACACCTTGGTGACARAGGGTTTACATTTTTATTAGCCTCTTACTCTGTCCTTCACACACATGGAAATCTTGATGATATATTGAAAAAGTCACCTCTGGAGTATAAAGGTACCAYACACAGGAGCAATCCCATCTTTGTTAAAGAAATGGGTTGGAAAAGGAAATATTTGGCCTGTTCACAGTTACATTTAACAGTTTACAGTTGTACTTCAGAAACAGTTTTATAATATTTTTAGTGGTCAAGAATCCTGGATAAATTCTTTGGAGATACCTGTGTGGCATAAATAGTTTACATTAAATCATGCCATTAAAATCCTTCACAACTCTGGGCATAACTATTAACCAATAACKATTAAAGACTTGGTTTCTTTTGAATGGTATGAAATTCCCTTTGGAATTAAAGGTTATTCTCAGCAATACCTTTTTTCTGTTTGTCAGACTGTGTGAATCTTTAAGGTGTATTTTTGGGAAGAGATTTTAATAACATTTCAAAAAAACTTTAGGTGTTCTAAAGACATGAACAAACCATAAAATTTTGTATTAACCTGATCTATTAAGATTTTGTTGGCTACAGGGTTTGCTTCTTTTCCCCATCTCTCCATCTCCATAAAGTAGTGTGCACCTGCAAGACATTCCAGCAAAGTAAAAGAAAATAAATATTCCTTTACAATGAATAGGCAGCTGTTAGATCACAAACTTTGTGATTGAAGTTGATTATTGGGATGGCAAACTTCAATTACTTCAGTAAAGCATGACAAGTATTTCCATTTATGACTCTCTTTTCCAGTCATTTATGAAAGTAGAATAATTCAAACATAATTCATGTTGTATAAGTGTTCTTACAAACACATCCCAAATACAAGAATCTCATTCATATTTCTGAATATGAATATTACTAGGGAAAAAATAAACAAAGTCCTTACTTTTYTTTTTTTTTTTTAAACAGAACCTACTAAGTTAGCTCACTACTGAAAAATCCAATATGAAAATACTGTGTAACTAGGGACTTCATATTAGTTCTTGCTATCTGAACTTGTAATTACACAAGAACTCTACATGATACTCTACTTAATTTATCTTTATCTATTTTGTGCATTAATTTTCTGCTTAAATCAGTCCTGTAATTAGTAGTCCATGATCCTACAGAAATATCTTTCTCCTGCCTCCAGAGCATGAACCTACAGTGGTTTGGGGCAGGGAGCTGCAACCCCCTGTGCAAATTCCTCATTTCTGATACATTCTGAAGAGCTATTCTGRCCAATCCTGTGCTTGTCCAGGGGCCTCCGAAGAAGGTATTGGAGTAAAATTAATCTCCCAGCCCTGCCCTGATGTGGGATGACTGCACAAGCCCACGTTATTAAGATTAATATCCCCAGAGATCCCCCCTGCCCTTTATTTGCTCATTTAGCTCCCCCTGCAGTGCCCTGGGASAGTCAGGTGGGAGTGTGCACTTCAAGGGCAAATATTTTGTCATTCCTCTAATCCCACCCACGGGTACAAAGCTCTTGGGAGAGCTGGAGGGGTATTTTTAATGCCATTGGTCTCTTTTTTTTCTCAGTTTAGCCACCGGAGTTGCAGGTGGAGAAGATGAGCTGCGTTTGTGGCTTTGTCCCTTTATCCCCTCAGCCSCTGTGTGCTGTCCCCTTACGCTGGAGGAACAGCAGTGTTAAAAGTAGAAAATGCTTCTTCTGGTGCATCATTTCCTCCAGTGGCATCAGGTCTTTTGGAAGTGACATATTTCCTCAGGAGAAATCTCAATTTCACATTCACAGAAGCTGTAGCTGGAAGTGTACTTGAGGAAGGTGAGCACAGATAGCCCCACTCTGTGATCACCCTGGTTTGTATCAGAGGCAATAAATAATTCCACTGAGGAAAGAAACTTATTTCATCCAGCATTTTCTATTTATTAAGGCTGAGAGGTATTTTTCAGTAATAATTCCTTGAACATTTAGTAAGAGAAAACAAATAGCTTTCCCCTGATTTTTCAAGGCTGGAGGGAAGAGAAGTTAAGCTTGAACCCAGATGACCCTTTCTGAGTTCAGTAAACACAGAACATTATTAAAATGCTCTAAATGAACATGTGCACGTGTTTGTTTACTGATTGCACTGAAGAGATAAACAGCTTTCACTCAGAAACACAAGGCACTTTAAATGTATGTGCTGGGAAGAAGTGTTATCTAGAAAGTGCCATTCTCACTGTACTAGGAAAGGGTTTGCAAGTCAGAAATTCAATTTCTCAGGGTTTGGGGTTTTTTTCCCGTTTGTTTTAAACAAAACCATTGGCATATTTACACAGGAAAACAAGAAAATAAGCCAGAATTCTTCTTGCATTCATTCAATTTCCTTCATTTTAAAGTAAAAATTTTGACATGTATTTGAAAATTGTCATTTTCAATGGAGAGATRAGGTTACACCAGGCTGGGTGATAATTAGTGAGGCAAACCCAGGAACWGAAAGCTTCTTTCTTTCAGCCTTGTTGCTTTTTTTGTTTCCTATTACATTCATTACTTTTATATATCCCATGCTTGGTGTCCTACCTGTTCAGCAGAGCCCTGGATTTTGGAGTAAAGCAGAATGTGCAGGAGCCTGGGGTGTTAACCAAGTTTTCAGATGTTTATTTTGGATATGAGCTGTGGGACAATTATCAGTGAGAGAACTGTCCTTACAAACCTCCCCTGGGCAGGCAGAGCTCTCTCCCACTGCAGGGAGGCCCCTGGAATCTGYACAACCACCAGCTCCTCTGGTTTGGGGGGCTCACAGGGGGAAACYCCCAAAATGCAACCTTAAGAAAAACTTTAAGCAAATTAACACATGGGATTATCTTTGCCAAATGTAATTTACAGCTAAAATATTGTTCTACTGTTCATCAGCTTTGCTGATTTATGAATAAGGGCTGAGATCTACATTCCAAATTTCTGATTTATAGAATATGATTTATGGGACTGATTTATCTTTGTGGAGCTGTGTCACTGTTGTGTTGGTGTTGTGATTATAAACTCCTGGTTTCAGAGACCTATAACTCACCTATAAAAATTGTTCTAATTGGAGCTSTTTTCTCTCAATTGCTTGGCCATATTTGTAGGCCTGAGAAAGGCAGAAAAAGAGTGGCTTTGGCGTGGGTCTGATTCTGCACGWGGGATTAAGAATATTTTCAGTTTAAAATGTTGAAGATGCTTAACATATGATATTGCAGAGGTTTTCCTGCCTCTGGTGTTGTTTCTCCAGAGAGACAGTGATTAGCCTAGACCAAAGTCCAGCAAGTGATTTTTATTCATGAATGTCTTTATGAATTCTCTGCAAATACAGCCCTAATCAACCCTGAGAAGTGCTTAATTTGCACAAAAAGCTACACAGTCATTATCTTGCACTGCCAAACTTTTGTTTCTGCATTAAGCTCATTTCAGCTTATTCCACATGCGCTTCCATGTCYCTGCAGAATTCCATCTGTGCTCCAAAAGTTTCAGAGGCAGCTCTGAGGTGATGGCACTGGGCAGGCTCTGGAGTGGGTGTTCCTTCCAAGCTCTTTTCAAAAACCTGGACAGCAGGTTGCAGCAACTGCAACCCTGGATATTTTTTTTTTTTTTTTAAGGGAGCATCTGGCTTTATATTTTATGAGTGTGGTTGTAAATCTGGCAATTAATTATTATATTAGAAACAATCCTAGATAGTGGTGGGTAGAGACCAGACTGTCTGGCCAAACTGATTAAAAAAAAGGTTGCAGMGCTGTTTGTGGAGGAAAAAGAAAACAAACAAAAAACATGCCCCTTCCGCTCCTGCTGTCTCCCAAAGAGTAATTGTGAGAAGGTGGTAAAGGTCTTATGTGGGGCAAACATGAGAATATATTCGAGTGTCTCCTAGAAAATGTGCACCTCCCTCTTTAATTTGTCTTAGTGGCTTGGCAAGGGTACAGATGGGCTCAGTCATTTGAGGAATGGAGCAGTTTAAAAGAGGTTTAATGAAGTTTGTTGTTTGCTTCTGTATCTTGCTGAAAAAGTTGAGAAAGAACTGTAAGAATTGGCCTTCTTTTAATTAATTTTATTTCTTTTTATAATATTCAGGTAGTAAGGGAGTTAAAATTATTGTATTAGATTTTGAAGGGAGGCAGTTACTGAAACGGAGATCTAAACAAGAGAATACATTAAAATAATTATTACTCKTGTGGATTTGGCATGCCCACTTGCTGGAGGCAGTGAGGCCAACAGATTGCTTCAGGTGACATTAATAAACCCAACAGCACATTTGCTCTTGGCAGCATGTGCAGGGAGTAGGTGCCACGTTACCATAGGAGGTTTAGGAGGATGACATTTTTGTTGTCAAAATCATTAACCTGGTAGAACAAATTAAAGGTTTGAAACAGGTTGGGAAAACTTCATCTTAATTCTCAAAAAAAAAAAAAAAAAAAGAGAAAATGCCCCAAAAAGAATCTCAGATGTTAAGAGGTATCGGAAAATTAATTTTTGGATTTTTAAGTTGTGATAGACTTGGAATGAAAAGCTTTTTACATTTTGTATATATCTATATCTATATCTATATCTATATCTATCTATCTATCTATATATATATAAAATCCCAAACAATTGTGATTTCATAAAACATTTTTTAGAAGCTATTGGCTATCCTTTCAAACCCCAGGATGAAAATGTGTCATACTATGGGAGTGACACAGGGAATCCTCCTGTCAGGTTGATTCTCGGCTGATTTCTTGTGTGTAGAAGTGGACATGGATGCTTTAGCATCTCAGCAATGAAATTGGGCTTGGGCAAGAGTCAGGAAAAAAGACAAAACTTTCAAATTGTTGCCACTGCAATTCTTTCAGCTTTGGGAGTATTAAATTTCACTCTTTTGGGATGCTGCTGTTGTGCAAAAAAGTGGGCTGGAGTTCCTTTTACCCTTTTCTTCCATCTGTGGAGTACACCTGGTTATAGTGATCTAACTCACTACTTTGGTTTTAATTACTTGTTAAATAATGAACTGTTTGTGGACCATGAGTCTTAAATAGAAGGAAATTAATACAATTTCTTAATAATCTTGCAAGAGTTTTGCCAAGAGCAAGTACCTGGTGCTCATCTGTCAGAGAGGCCAGTTCAGCAGTCAAGTTAATGTCAGGCCAAGGTACAATAGCATGTTCTTTCTTCCATCCCTGGAAAACAATGTTATTTCCTCAGAATTCCTCATTGTCTTTGGAGCTGTTGCTATCTTCTGTCACCCAGACAGAACCTGAATGTGTCTTGTCTGGTAATTTTTTTGTGAGGGTTTAACATCCCTCTAAAGATGCTTAATAACCAGTGCTTTGTGCCAGAACTCCTGTGATGGTATGGATGTGTCACTGTGAAAAATGTGGGCTGTAATTCCAAGAGTCAATCAAGGGGGCTGGAACGATTATTGCCAGATGCMGTGAAATCAATGCAGAGAGACATTTTACATTTCATACTTTATTTAGATTGATCACAGCAGGCTTCGTGGAATCCTGTTCTGTGCCATGGAATTGTCTTTAACTGGAGCTTGTCAGCCAGGCAGACAAATCACTTGAAAATGTGAGGGTTTGGGAATCTCTCTTTATTTAATGGTTTACACAGAAATCATTTGGGATCCTTAGCAGGGTTTTCGACAGACTTGCCCAGAGTTTCCTCCCCAGCCAGAGTGAAATGTAACCATCACTTTCCAGAGGCACTCTCTGAAAGATTGATTGCTGTGCTCAAAGCTATGCCACTCATGAAATGAACCTCTGGATACAGCTCACAAATTCAGGGTTTTCTCATTCTATTTTAGTAATGAAAAATATTCTTCTTTAAAGTTTATAGTGGAGGTCAAAAAAAAAATGACAGATATAAAAAAGTCTATTAATGAAGAATCAAATCTGTAGCAACTCTTTGACATCTATTTTTGATTTGATCTCCATATTGTAATAAAGTAGCAGCTTGGGTTATGTCAACCAATTAAAACTGAGATTGTGTCCAACTTTGAACCCATTTGTCACCAACATCAAAATTCTTTTCTTTAATCAAAAGAAAGTCACATCTGTGGAAAGGTGAGCTAGGAGAATATTCTATAACCATATAAAAGTTAATCATTATTCTAAATCCTCGACTTTCCACTTCATTCTGCACAGGTTTTTCTGATTCTTTTTGCACTTCCCACGTTCTCTGACCACGCAGAGCTACTGGAAAAGGATAGTACTGTTCTATTAGAAGTTTGACTTAATTGTCAAGAGATACTTAATTCAAGCATTGTCATTATCATTTTACTCTGTGCTTCACGAGTTTGCAATAGCAGGGTAGGTGAAATAGTATTGGAAAGCAAATATTTTTCCCCCTATTCAACTGTTAATAAAAAACCTCCTTAAAGTACTCAGTAATCCATTGTAAATGGATTGTAAATTGTAATTGGTTATCTGAAAATCCACTAGAAATGAAATTTACTTGTAGGTTTAAGATACTTTGTGATGTTTATTCCACACTGTGTCACACTAATCACACTGTGTCACTAATMTGAGTGATTTTAGATTTGATAATAAATTGTTAATCCCATAGCAGACTGTGTTTGATAAGACATCTCTGCCAGTATATTAAAGGGATTATTTTCCTTAAACACAAATCATTGGGATCACAAGATGAGCTATCTTTAGAAGAAGCAAGGATTTTGAGTTTCTCAGCTGTTGATGGTGATTCCCCAGGGGAAAAATATGGGCAAACTATAGAAGTTGGTTGGGTTATTTTTGGTGGGGTTTTGTTTGTTTGTTTGTGTGTTTTTGTTTCTTTGTTTGTTTTTTCTTTTTTTTTTTTTTTAAATTTTAATTGCATAGCTGTCAGTTCAGACCAAAATTTCCCCTGCTCTCTTTAGTGGAAATAATTTCTCAATTTTCACATCTTTGAGTTTGTAGTTTTTGCACCTACTTTRTAACCAACAATTCATAGCTGAACCCACATTTTATTAAACAGAGAAGTTGCCCCTGCCATTTTTGAAAAGTTCCTACCAGAAACATAAATCTGGAAAACCTAAACATCACCAATACAGTTTTGTCRTGAACATACAAAACATATGTAGGTTTTTAAGGTATAGCAGGTTACATGAATCAATTTTGCTTGTAAGAACCCTTCTTTGTAAGGAAATTTGGTGCAGCTTTGTAACATTTGAGACGAGTTGTCATGGAAATGCAAAGCTCAGTGATGTTTTTCAATAGTGCTGATTGGTTGGGAGAAAATATTTTGACACCATGTTATTTTCGACTTGAAAACTTGGTTAAAAAACATCTTAACATTGTTGTGTAAAGTCAAGAGCAAAGGAGATGCAGTCTAACGCAGCTGTCATGATAATATATTACCTTACTATGAGTTTTAAAATGGATTATTGTTGCTATGGCATCAGATAACAGGAAAAGCCACCATGACTGCTGGAGTTGTTCAGCAAAACAACAGCACTTGCTTATTTTGATGGAAGAACTGTTTTGCATATGCCCCACTTTTTATATCCAGCATTCCACATCGTGCTGATCCTCCCTGCGCCGTGTCAGAATAAAGGTGATGGAAAGGGATTATTCCAATTTAGATWTTTTTTTTAGTCCAACAATTTCTAGAGTGATCCATCACAATCTTTCACTCCGGTAAAGAGTGAGAATGATAAAATAACTGAATTTCAACTCTTTCCTGTCAAAACGCAGTGAGGCCGTGTAACATGTTTGACTTGCTGTGTCTGCTTACTTAGAATATCCTGAGCTGGAAGGGACCCACGAGGATCATCAAAGTCCAGCTCCTGGCCTGAAGGTCTTCATGGCTCTTCCCCAGTTTTGTCCTCCAGCATTTTACAGTYGATGAAAATGACTGGAATTCCACCAACCCAATAAAATAATTTTGAATTGAAATAGGTAGAAATTGTGCTGAGATTTGTAGAGTTTGAAATTTGACTGTGATCTGTTGAAGTCCAGGCACTTATTGCATGGTGGGGTTTTTTGGGGGG
>QVAJ01000030.1:3623385-3665319 GCA_003546035.1 Mixornis gularis | reverse complement strand
TTCCAGATCAACATTCCCAAGGCATCACCCTCATGAAGTTAAAAAGAAAGGTGTCACACCCCCACCTGTAGGGGAATTAGTTTCCTTGTGTGGAAGGTGCCCCTTTGTGGCCTGTTTCACAATGACATTCCAAAGGGTTTTCAGATCTTCTCTGGACTCCTGAAAGATGAAGCACAGGGCAGATTGTATTATTCTAATAACTCGTAGTTCAAGGAAATAGGTCCTTAGATGCAAAGGCCTTAATTCAAGATTGTGTTGGCTGTGGGAGAAAAGAGAAGGGGAAATATTTGATACAACTTGGTATTTCCACAATATCCTGGTTGTCTAAGGGGTTTCTTTCACCCTTTCAGYTGTGATTTCCCATGCAGAGGAGGAAAGAGCAGTGTTTTCAGGGTGTTTCACTGTTTGTAAGAGATGAAATCCTTGACCTCTCCTGGCTGCAGAAGCCCAGCTGAAGGTGGCTGAGGTTGCCTAATCTGGTGTGAAAATGATGTTATTAGCACTCCAACCTGAATTCTCCTTCTCCCCTTCACCTGTGTCATATTATTAATGTCCTGTCTTGTAATGTAAAATACTGCCAGGTTGGGAACCTCTGTTCCTTCAGATCAGTTCTTTTGAGGTTTTCTTCTGATCTTTGTGTGATTTCTATCATGCTGTGATGTAGAATTACGGGACTAACAACTTTGAAACTAAGCTTTTGGCTTGCTCTTAATTTCGTGCAATGAAGAAGCAGAAGAAATGCAGGAAGTTAAATAAAAGCTCTAAGTAGATCCCAGTACAAGCTATATAATGTATTTTTTATTATTATAAAGAATTCTTATGGGCTAAAGGAAAAAAAAAAAGTAGTGCCGAGGTGGTTTAGAAATATGGGGAAAGTTATCTAGGAATGAATAAAAAGAAATCTTTGATCATTTTGGCTAGCAAACTTCAGCTGCACTTTAGTACATCTGGATTTCGATTCACCCCTCATACAAGCTGCTGGAAATAGATTTCATTTTAGGACTGTCTACCAGCTCAATCAAGAGTTTGTCTCATGAGTAAACTTTAAGCATTACAGAAGATTGCATATAATAGATTGCAGTGTCTGCAAGGGACACTTGCAAGACTTCAGCCTCAGTGACTGTAGTGGTTTTAATGAATATATGTATAGAAAATACAGTAAGGAAGAGCAAAGTATTCCAGATACAGAGGAGAAACCTACACAGCAGCAGGCCAGATGAAGATTTGCAGCTCAGGCTTCACCAGCAAGTGCTAYTGTCTCATCTCTGACTTCCCAGGTTGTCCTCCTTGTATCTGTTTTTCATGTGTGGAATGTTTGACAGGACAAGGAATTAGTAAATATCCCTTTTCATTTATGTACTGGAAGATAATAAAAAGAAAATTAATGAAAATCTCATATTTTCTGATCCTCGGAAGGCGCTAAACTTCACTGGATGGGGAGGCCCTGGCACAGGATGCCCAGAGAAGCTGTGGGTGCCCCTGGATCCCTGGAAGTGTCCAAGGACAGGTTGGATGGGATTTMGASCAACCTGGGATAGTGGAAGGTGTCCCTGCCCATGGTAGGGAGTGAAATGGGATGAATTTTAAGGTCCCTTCCAACCCATTCTGTGATTATACCAATAAAACCAACATACCTCTTTATGATTTTAATAGTGAAAAACATTTAGATGCATAACTCTTTTTATTTTTCTTTTATGTAAGAACCTTAAAAAAACCCCAAAACAAACAAAAACCCAAGGCATTTTGTGAGGCAATTAACTAAAAGAATTCCTTAAAGCATTTTTTGCCCTGAATATTGTGGCTGTAATGCTAATATCAGTTTGCAAATTTTTAGCAGTTTTATGTAGAACTGTTCCGGCTGTTAATCACACCTTACCTATAAAATATATTAGCAAAATAAATTCTACTGCAATAGCAAGAATTTCTRTGTCTCCAAACTCAGGTCATTAAAGAAAAAGGRAAAAAAAAAATTAAAAAMACTCACCCAGTTGATGCAATAAAGGTTGAATGAGTACTAAGGAAGCAGTTTGCTTCTAGTGAGACTTATGAGGCTTGACAGGAGGTTTGATGAGTCAGTAAATGGGTGGAAATTTGGAAGGTGATGTGCTGTGTGGGGAGGGGGAAGGAASCCTCAGGGAGCACAGACAGTGACTTGGCATCCCGAGCTGGGAGCTCTGCTCATGGAGCAGCACTCCTGGGAAATGCTGGGTTGCTCTTCTTCAAGGAGCAGAAAATACATCTAAATTCATCTAAAACATCTGCACTGGCTTCAGTGCAAACACCTGGAGGACTTCTCCCTCATAGGAACTGCAGTAATCTCTGTAATGCTTGACTTCACACCTTTTTGGCTCTGTTTTATTGGCTCCTCCTTATCTTTACCATGGGGTTTCTTCCTTGGTTTTTGTTATTGTTGGATTTTTGTTGGATTTTTTTTTTTCCTCTTGAAGTTTACAATCTGCTCCGAATCAAAGAATTCCTTGGAAACAGAAAATTCTCAACCATACCAAGGAGACTGCTCCTAATAAGCATCTTTGTGAGAAAAAATTAATTGATAGTTTGCAGGAAATGTGCTTTAAATTAAAATTTCTCCAGAATTTTTAGAAGATGTGAAAAGATGGAATTAAGTTACTATTAGTTAATGTTAAGGSTTAAAAATATTGTTTAATATTTGTGCATTGTTCTAAAATGAAATTTGGTATAGTCCAGAATTTAACAAAGAGAAAGGTTGAAGTGACATACTGCCCTGAAATAGTGGGTGCAGACCCAAATTTCTGTAACTACAATTACATTCAGGTTTTGATGTTCACAGAAAGAAGCTCACTAAAATAAAAATAGAAAAAAATAAAAATGTTTTTGAAAAGTGTTATGAAATCAATTAACATGCTGGCAAATGGAACAATTTATTGTATAAGTATACTTTCTTTTATGAATATCAAAATATACTTCCCATTTTGAATGTCAATTTTAGGCCAATACTATCTGGTAAAACCCATGTTTGATAGCTGGGACTGATTTTTTTATGGGACTGATTCTGATTATTATATATTATCCATAAAATTAAAGGAGTGATATCTTTTACCATTAAAATTTTAACCTGACTGAGGGGGGGACGATTAATCTCTTACAAGCTGCTGCAAAGACTTCAACATGGAGAATTGAAAGCACAGAAAATTTGTTAAGTTTAGCTCAAGTTAAAGAATGTACACATTTTTCAAAGTTTCATCCTGTAGAGTCTAAACTGCCAGTCTTGACAGTCCCAGATGTCATTAATGGAGAACTGCATAGATATAAGTAATTTTTTTTTCTCCTCTGTATTCTGTATTTGACTAATTCCCTCTCTATTATTTTACAGCCATAGTTTTCTGTGAGGTTTCCTATTCCCATGAACTAAGAAGAGAGGGAAAAAAAAAAAAAAAGTGAAATTCTCATCATAAAAACGAGCAATAACAGCATAATTAGTGCTTGGTACCATAATTGCAAGGCATATTAGAAGTGCACTTGATGGCATTGCATTATTACTTTGAACACATAAAAGCTGGAAGTCCAAACCAATAAGCTTAAATAATGGTTCTGCTGAAGCTTCTCAAGCCTCAACCAGTGTCAGGCAGGTGCTTGGGGTTTTTTTAGCGTGTGCTGATGGTATCCCTGAGCTCATGTGGAGAACCTGAAGGTGCAGTTCATCAGCTTGGCTACACACTCCTTTCCCCACTGCTTTTTGTGACCAGAGGTAATGTGATTCTGTCCCTTGGGAATGTGCTTTCTGTGTGCTTGGTTTCAGCTCCTGTGAGGAATATCAGAACTTTTTTGGAGTCCCATCATTTAATCTGAAGACCACATCATATGGTCTCAGACTGAGAATTGAGGGATATATGGAGTGAGGCCCCCATTGCATTAAAAAAAAAAAAATGATTAGCAGTTGATAATCCTGCACAGCATGAGCAGTCCAAGGTAGAGGCTTTTATTTCTCAAATTAAAATCTTATTTAGGTACAGATAAAAATGAGTACTGGCCCCAGCGGTGAATGAGCTATTTAGGTGATAAAAATGGACAAATGTAATCATCAGGTGTTTTAGCAGTTCTGAGAAGTTGTTTTGTGTAGTTGCTCTTTCTTTTACTGAGATTCTAAGTTAGGGGAAAAAAAATACATAAAAGAGACACATCTCTCATAAAGCTTTTACCATTTTTATGTTATTTCCTATCGACATAAGGATGTGTTTGGTTTTTCAAAAGCAGTGACCTAAAATGAAAGGCAGAGTGCTGTGGCCTGTCACTTTGGCCTCTCACATTGACCATTCTGTCTCCAGGGCTCAGCAAAGGGAGCTAAAATTGAAATTATCTGTCCAAGGAGAAAAAAAAAAAAAAAAGCTTGGAGGTTTTAGATTTTTTTTGTCATTGACTGTCTTATGCCTGTGTATTTTTGTCCTGGAATCATTTTTGTATTCCACTTTCTATAGGTTACAATTTTTTTTTCCTTTCCTTGGGAAATGCTAAAGCAAGAACAACCAACATTCCAGTGATCAGAGCACACATTTGGGTGTCACTCATTTGTCATCCCCTGTAAGTCCCAGTAGAAATCAAACCCTATAACAAGCACCATCAATTTTTTCTCTCTGTTCCAGGGGAGTCTTATAACTTATAATATCTTTGTATTTCTGAATCTTTTGAGCCACTATATCCAACCAAAACCTTTTGGGAATTTTTGCTCCTGGCAATATTTATGATTGTGGTTATTTAAACACTGATATCCCTATGTTTGTAGCATTAATGAACAGTTCTCAAATTCAATCTACATGGAAAAGTAATTATATGGGTCACTGATTAGGGAGTCTCCCTGGCAAAGCTGGAAATTGTCTTGAAAAAGGTGATTTAATCACCAAGCCTTTGCAGTCAACACAATGCCCTTATAAATAGTGTTCTGGAGTGGTGAGAGCTCACGCCTGAGCAAATTGAAATCTCAGCTGTCTTATCCAAGATGATTAGACTTGACAAAATCAGTCACCCAGGGATATTTTAGAGCACTGCCATGGTGGGATTTAAGGGAAGGTTCTTCTGCTGTAGATGATTTGTGAGCTGATGAGAGTCAGAAAATTATGTTCTCGGTAGTTGGGATGTGAAATGTTGGTTTAAAATAGGAATTATGAGACCATGGGCTGACAACAGCACAATAATTACAGCTGCCTCAACTCTGCTGCAGTCCTGGGAGTCGTGGTGGGTTGCTAAAGGCTAAAGCTACTTCTGGAAGCTACAGCAGTTGTCTTAGTGACAATATTCCCTGTCCCTACCTCGCTCATGCCCCAAGTGGAAGCTTTCCAGAATTCCCTTCTGTGGCTCTTTTGAATTAGCTACATCTTTTTCTGCCATGTATGAATAACTCATACTTTTGGAGCACAGTCACTCCACTCTGCATTTCATCCTGTTGACACGCCTAAAAGAGTGTCTAGGAACAGACAGTACGATTCTCACCACTGCTTAACCTCTGAAATTTTGTTTTAAATTTTCAGTCATCTGCAGTGTTGGTGATGAATCTTGACACCACAAACACCACAAAAYACCCAAAAAACCTCCCAGGACACTTACATGACAAACACAGAGATGGCAAGGAGKGCTCTAGGAACAGCTTACAGCAAAAGATGATAATTCTTTAAGCAATCTCGATACCCCCAGGAGCTRAGCCCTGCTGGACCCTGCTGCACTGCAGTCCCCTGGCACTGCTGGGATCCACACCTAAGGACCCACATCTCTCCTAAAATATCCCTGTACAGGGAGCTCGATCCACTGAGCAGCCCCTGGTGCTGACMCAGCTTTTCACCTCTTCCACCAGAGGATGAAACACTCCTGGAACATCTCCTGAATTATGTATCTCTCATGGATGAGTCACATTGTGCTCTGGAACTGTGCAGATGGCTGCCAGGTCCCTCACTGGAAAAAAAGGGAGATTCTGCATTGCTTGGCTTCCTGGAGAGTAAAACAAAACATAACTAGAGTGGCAGGCAAGCCTAGAGTATTGTAAAATTTATTCTGCTCTGATGCAGTATATTTCCTTCATTTCTGCATTAAGGAGAGAAGTTATATAGGAAAAATTCTGCCTGCTCTAAGCCATTTCATTCTGGCAGATTAGGAAAAAAAGGYTTTAGTGGACCTTGATTCAAGCCTAGCAATCTTCAACCAAGAATTCTGATTCCCAGATGCAAAGATATATGAAATTTGTTGTGGTGGTGCAAGCGATACAGGCAGCTTTATTGTGCTGATGACAGCTCACAGATTGCACACAAAGCCCCAACACACTCCAATGTATACGTAATTAAATGGAATGTAAAATCCAAATTGATTTGTGCCTCCTTTCCTTATCAGAGCAGTCCATCAGAACGCAGTAAATGCATTGGAATAATGGAAAATCCACTTGCTCTTTTCTGTGCCATCTCTTTCAGATAATGTCTGTGAAATTCCTGAGGAATGTTTTTACAGTGCAGCTGTTTGCTTGGCTTTATGCAAGCAATTTGCAGAACTCTTTTCAAATATCCACCCTCTTAGCAGAACCTTTCTGGAAGTGGAGCTAAAAGGAAGAATGTAACAAATGCTTTTTAATCTAAGGGCTTAGAATATTCTACATCTTAAATCTTTAGAAAATCGGTGGGTTTTTTCAGTCTTTTGTTTTTTTCACCTTTTTCTTCCCTAAAATGTTTTCAGCTCTCACAGAACAGTGACATCCAGAGGCAGGTTGATGATCACATGCCTGAAWTTAGTTGATAATGATGTTTTTTCTACTTTATGTACTTGTGGTATATTTTATAGAAGGAGATAAATAATCATAGGGAAGTTAAACACACTTAAGTACACAGTAATTTATTTCAGATGCTTCTGTTTGAGTACATCAGATTCAGAGATGTTCAGGACACCCATAAATCCAGAGAAATGAAGAAAAAATGTGGATGCTTTGTAGTCAAGTTCCTAGAATCTCAAGGAATCCAATAKTAGTGACTTTTCAGACAGAACAAGGAGGTTGTGTAGCTCTGCTGTGGTCAGTAGTTTAGCTGTGCTGTCTGCCAGGGATGATACCAGGTAGTCATTCCTGGTCTGGTGAGCCATGAAAGCAGCTGCCCTCAGGAAGAAGGGAAAGGAAACTGCTTCAGAAGCTCACTCAAATGCTGGTGAGTCAATAGAATTGAAATCTGCCCCATTTCCCTCAGCACAAAGGAAGCTTTTTGTGCACAGAATATAGATTACCACATCTTGCTGGCTGTGGATTTATAGGTACAGCAGACAGAGAGAAGTCTCTCTGGCTCCATGATCCTTTACTGAGCCGTTCTCTGGGATCCAAATCCTCACCTGCTGCCTTCTTCCCGTGTCACCCTATCTCTGTCTCCATGCTGTGTCTGTAACCACATCAATATCCCACAACAGGGACAGCTTATGCAGGAAGATGAACAGATTGCTGTATTTGGGGTGAAATGCTGCCTCTGTTTCCCTTTCTTATTGGCGCATCCACARATTTTTATTTGGAATTTACCCGGGAGATCTGCTGAGTCAACACTGGGGAAGGTGTGATGAGTATTGACTGCCTCTCCCAGGAGGGCAGCTCTTCATCCTTGATGGGATGATTTTTTTTGGAGGCTGGATTTAGAGAAAGTCCGTCTGTTTATGACAGCCTGTCCATCGTTCATAGCATCTGCTATGAAAAAAAAAAATTGTAGTGGTTTGGCTTAAACAGAAGTATGAAAACTCTCAACAACAAAAAGTTATTTAATGGGAGAGTGTCAGAAGTAATTATACTGAGTGAAAGCTAAAAAATCAGAACCAAACAAATAAACTTGTAAAACTAAYGTAGCTATTAGGATTAATGTGTTTATGCCCAGATGAACAGCTGTCCAAAGAATTCAGCTAGATTTATGAACAGCACACGAACTTAGTGACAGCTGGTAATCCTGTTAAGCATAGCAAACCTACAGGCAAAGGATAGCACAACAAACAGTGTTTTTAGGGGAAGATGAAACAAAGCCCCTCTCTGTGCATGTGCAGGTGTTGGTGTGCACAGGCAGGGGTGAGGGGAGAGGCTGAGTCAGAGCACATTTGGCAGATCTCAAAGTAGCTAAAGTGCTCCCAGAGCAGGAGGAAGACCGAGTTAGGTAAGACATGAGGCAGAAATCTTTTCCTAATGAATGAACAAAAAGTAGACAAGGAGTGGGATGGTCTGCAGGAGTTGTTTGCCTCCAGGAAGCTCGAGGCGTATTTAAGGCACTTAAGGCCACATTGACTCAGAAAATAATGTTACTTTGTTATATGGTCTTATGAACTAACTTGGCTTCTTGCAAAACTTCCATAGCTTTTGATCTTCTTTTTTTCTTCTTCTCATGTACTTCTTCTAAAGTAGAAAAAGGGGCAGAATTGAAATGCATAAGCTCATGGCTTTTATGTGAACCGCATCTCTAATGACTTCCCTTTGTACTTGTATAAATTTAAGCTACTCTGACCAAGTTGTTTTTATTAAATCCAGCCCTCTGAGCCTTTATAATGCTTGGAGTGAGTTCAGGAGGACTAACTTTCCAAATGTAAATGCAGTGGGAGGTTAACACTTGCAGTGGAATAATTTAAGGCGTGCATGAATTTGCTATTGTACCAATTTTCCATGGACTCTTCACTGGTCTGTTCCCTGGAAGATGTGCTACAAAAGGAGGATCACATTTACATGGCTGCTTGTTTAAACTGGATAGAGAGAAACTGAGCTTCAGAGCTACCAGGAAGAAARACAACAAAAACCAAAAAACACCCCAGTAAAAATAAAGATCAATATATTAATCCCCTAATAGGGAAAATGAAGAGATGATTTGATCACAGACTTAAATTGTCTGATAAACTGATGCAGAAGAGACTTTCTGCAGATGTCAGATGTTATTGGAATTAGAATTGGTGTCAGGACAGCACAAAGGATTGTTGTAACACCAGGAACCATTGTGTTTGGCAGGGCTGCTAAGTACTGAAAGATAGCAGTAGTCACTGTATTTGTTCACAAGCCTCTTGTTTGTGGGGCTTTTTTAAACCTATATTTCTAAATAAATTAAAGCTCCATCAGTGACATGGTATTAAAATCACAGGTGCATTTCTACTTATATTTGGGTATGCCACTCCAAGTATTTTTTTTTTCCTCTGACTTATCTGTTGCTGATAATCCATCAGGAATAAGAGAATTCCACACTGTTTTTATTTTGTTGCTTGGCTGGAGGTAACAACTTCTGTGTCACATCCCAGAAAGAAGATATCTTTGCTTCTTACAGACTTTGGTCTCTTGCTTTTTCGTGACAGGAGGGTGAATTAATATACCTGTCTTTAAAATGGGGAGGTGATGATTTGAGAAGATGAGGCCAATTTTTTACGGTTCTTTTAATTAAAGCAAGACCCATCTGATGGGGGAAAAGGCTTYATTTTCTCTTTCCAGTAAGTGCGTGGAACTTGGGCTGTGTGTTTTTTGTGGAGTATCTGCTGGTGAATCAAAGGCCTGAGCACACATAAGGGCTGGTTCTCACTTTGTATCAAGGTGTTGGTGTTTGAGATTTCTTGGCTGCTGTGGCCTTGCTGTGATTCATCTCAACATGTTAACATAACAGAACATGACTGATGTAACAGCCTGTGACATATCCAAACAATACCAGCAGAGGCCAAGGAATTCCATTTTTTTTAATACTGCTGTAAACAGGCTATTTTATTTTTTTAAGTTTCTTTTCACTTTCAGGCTTCCTAAATTTTTTGTCATTTTGATCTGATTCCAAGTTAACTTCCGAGATGTTATAAGCAGAGCCTCTATTTGAAAAGTCAGAAAGTCCAGAGAGAAAGCCCTGAAACAAAACGAAGGGCTGAATGTGGAACATTTATAATGRACAAAACAGAAAGAAAACTTTAAAYTATGGGGTTTTCAAAAAYGCCCGCTTTTCATATAAGCAGTTCAGAAGTTTGCCTGTCCACAAACCTGAAATTAGGGTCTCCTTTCAGGACTTTTGCTCACTATAAACTTGTGGAAACATCATAATTGTCAGTATTTTATATTTCTAGCTGATAAGGTTCCACATTGAGGCAGAATTTCGCTGTACTCAGCTGTTACCATTGGCATGGCTGGCACTGAAAATGCCATCACCATCAGGTTGCTTTGGTTTGTTCCTGAGTTTCTAAAGCTTTCCAGCAGTTTGTCCAATAATTCCCTCTTGTAAAAAGAAGGGTTTGGGAGAAGGATTGCAGTTACAGATGGACAGCTTAGGCCCCCATGGGAACTCATCCATTTTAAACTCTTTTCTGAGCTTCAAAGTTTGCCTTGCTATCKCTTTTAAGGTATATTTTACAGAGTTTTGTTTGGTTTCTCCTTTCTTCAGTTGGGTGCAATCATAAAATTCTTCTCTGCCACTCCTCCGCTCTTTTGGATATATTAAAATAAGTGATGTCCTTAGGTGCATCCCTACTTTGGAGAGTTGTGTCTCCCCTGGGAGGGGATCCCAACCTGCTGGGTCACAGCTAAAGCCTGAGCAAGTCTGGATGTCAGGCTGGAGAAACTGAGCAGCAGTGACCACTCCAGTTAAAAATATCCAGTAGATCATGAAATCAGAGGAATGTGTTAAATCTGTAGCCATCTTTCCTGCAGGATGTTGACCCAGAGGCTGAGCACCCAAAAAGAACAACTTTTTCTATAGTTAAGAGAAAAGAAGGGGTGAAAATACCAAGAAACTCGTGGGGTTTATGGGGTTCAAAGGGAAATCAGTGTGCTCCTTTTTTCTGGTCCCTGTGTACTTTCTCTAGAACTAGAGGCACTCCTTGGAACATTTGCTCAGGGTTTCTTCAGCAGTGTCATGGAAAACTGTGAGTTTAAGAAAACTTTTTATTAAGAAGAGTTTGAATGTTTCTTTCTTCACCATCACTGGAAAAAAAAAGACAGAGCTTTTGTTATTCTAATGTGATTTTTTTCTATTGGTGGTTRCTCCAGAAATAGAACAAGTGCTATCCTGGAAATCAGACTTTTTTTTTTCTTCTGTCTCAGAAATTCTGTATCTTAGAACTGTAGCATATAAAATAGCAATCAGTGACTATTGTGCTTTGTTTATTTATTTATAGCTCTGATGAACATAATCAAACCAGAAAAACAGAAGCACAGTAGAAGGAAGAGCTGAAAAAACGAAATGTGAACAGGAAAGGGAAAACAACCATTAGAGAGCAGAAAGATGACTCTGCTGATCTGACTGACACTGCTTACAGGATGTGTTACAGAATATTCGGGAGCATATTAACCTCAAATCAGCACAATTATCATCATTTTGGTTATTGGAGAGTGGTCATTTTAAACAATATGGAGCCGTGTCACCCCTTCAATACAGATTTTGACCTAATGCTTTGATTTTGCCAGTAGATGCAATTTTTTTTCACATAATTTTCAAATAGTGGCATCTAGTTTAGTTTTGTGGTTTGTTTCYGTATTTGTGTGTGGTTGCTACGTTTTGATTGTTGGTTTTTCAAGTTATTTGTGGAAATAAAGCTATCAAGGGGTGATGAAATTTGCTTGGATTGCAACTAACAAAGGGAATAAATTACTTTCATTTCAGTAAAACTTGACAGTCTGAAGTACCTTCTCTACAGCTGTCCTCTGCCAAAGACCAGGTATATAATGAATAGGAAAAGTTATGTAGGATATATAAATTATAGGAAATATTTTTTGAGGAGGAAAACACAAATAGAAAACTTCTGGTGAATTGTTTGCATTTTGTGCCTAATCTTACTTTTATTATGTTTTGAAGGACAAAATTAACGTACATGGTAGGACCTGGAATCTTCTGACTATCAAGTTCAATTTTACAACTTCGCCATGTAATTTCTTTTACAAATTAAAAAAAAAATAACTTTCTTTTTCCTCTTTTTTTTTTTTTTTTTCTTTTTCTTTTTATTTCTTCCCCCCATTATCTACCTTGGAAACTCATTCCAGAAAAGACACTCATTCCCTTTTATGTCTGGGAGTTTTTGTCCAGTCTCCAGCAAGTTCCTATAAATATGCCAGTTCCTCTTCTACTGGAAATTGCTTGGAGATTCATTTATTTATATGAACTTACCTTTGCCAACCAGCCAGCAGTAACGAGTTCCATGATGTGAATATCAGCATTCACATCTCAGTGTTCACAAAAGACACAAATAATAGAGGATCACTGAACAGTAATTGCAGTCTTACATCCATAATGCACTTTACTTACAACTGAATTATTAAGATGCCTGACTTGAGCCCCCAAATGTAAGTACTTCTCTCTTACCTATTGTCATCCATTCAGCAGCTGCTGCTTCATCTGGAGGGTTTTGATAACCCATCACTCTTCTTCCATCATGTGCAGTTTAAAAGAGAACCTCTGTTTTGAAACAGAGAGAAGAAATAACCATCTTTGGAGTGCTAATCAGCTGCAGCTGATGGAGCCTGTGCTCGTTTCTGAGGAGCAGAGAAGGTGACAGTCACATTAGTTCTTGCAGAAATAAAAGAAAAGTTGGGAATGCAGTACGGGAGTTTATCTTGTCCTCCCCCGCCTCACATTAGCATTAGTTACTGTCAGAGTCTTGTGGAGTTCCCTCCTGCTGGGGTAGGGTTTTGTACCAAGAGATTTGCAGCCCCTGAATCCATAGCTGGTACTATTACTTGCTAGTAGGTATTTTCAAAAGCATTATTTTTGAGAGATTTTATTACAGGTTTTGAGGTAAATAATTTGTCTTTAAAATAATGCTATCAAGCACAAATCAAAGAATTTCATGTGATTTGAATAATCTTCATTTTGTTCAAACATTGGTGATAGGTGAGTGTAAGGAAGTCACTYTATTTTGTTGGGTGTGCCAAATTTCTGGATTAAGTGGAATATATACCCTGTGTGGGGTAGTAAATAATAAATCAGGTCCTGTTGAAGTCTTGCATTTAATTTTGCAGTTTTGTTTTGCTTTTTCCTATCTTTGAAGCAATGGTGTGGGAAAAAAAAAAAAGTAGATTGGCATCTACCTAATATAATTTATTGTGTTTTCACAGCTACTGAATTTGCCTGGGAAATACCTGCAAACCACCTATGTTAACATATATTTGTGCCTCCCCAGTTCCATGAATTATCCTCATTTACCTGAAAACTGTGAGGGAAAAGAGATCTGCAGTCTCACCCATATCCAGGATATCAAGGGCCAAGAGCATTTTCCAATACCTCCAGTATAAAGCCCATTATTTTTCCATAGTTCCTATTTCATCTCTAGTGTAAATATTAGGAAATCTGCATAAATCTTTTGGTATTTTAAACACATCAGTGCGTAAAGATTACTTTTTTAATGCTGATGAATGCTGGGACAAACCCTTCTTACCAGAGATGTCAGCACATGTTTTTCTCCTACACCTGGCCCTGGAGAGTAGGACCCAGGTGGCAGAGAAAGGATTTATCTGGATAGTTTTGATCCACAAAGTTCCATGACCTGATATAGGTACCCAGTTCAATTATTGGAATTAATGGTGTATAAATTTCCACTCTTACTCCCGTGCTGGTCTGTTGAGTTTCTTCCAGGCATATCTCTGCAGCACTTCCTTGATTTTTAAGAAAGCAGAATTTGCATTTCGCTCAGAGAATTTTTTTTTAAAASCTAGATTTCTACTTTTCTCTGTCATTGCCAGAGAATCATTAGCAAATGCTGCAAGATTTATAGTCTTGGAAATGTCTACAGTAGATCATAGTTCTTAACTGCTAAGGATGATGCAGGGAAAAGAGAACGTGTGTTTAGACAAGATGAATTGTGTTTGTCTTTCCACTTATATTGAAATATTTATGTGCATTCTTGTAACATTACGTTAGAGAATTTGCATGTTACCCACGTGTCAAATCAGATTAAAGATGACTTGACCTTAAACACAGAAGTGTGAATAGCAGTAGGAGTACTTTATGTGTAATATGTTCTACTCACAAAACCAATTATCTTTTAGAGTTCTTTTTTCCTCTGGAAGATTTTATTTCCTAATTGTATTCCTGTGATCACCTTTGTACGCTGCCATATTTCACTGCAGTACACAGATATAAAGTATAAATTAATTTCTTTGCTAGAGCAGCTGTGGAATCAGCCTCATCCAGTATTCCATTTGGTGGTAGTAACCAGGAGAAGAGATTTTAAAGAAATTTTTGAAGTGAATAATAATTTCATTAATTACGCAGAAGGTAAATTTCCTCCTCAAATGCATTTCTGATTGATGGTATCCTGTGTAATCATAAACTTCATTTGCAGATACTTTATTGGGGGAAAAAAATCCCTATTATTGTAAAATTTAGTGTTATTGGAACCCCAGATATTTTTAGGTTTGGTTGCTGCACTGTACTGTGGTTTTCAGTGTTGCTGGGTTCTCAAAATTCAGTGCTTAATTTTATACAGTATAAACCAAAGAACTCTTCTCACATTAAAAATACATTTCTTTCTAAAAAATTGCCTCAGCAATTTGTCCAGACAGGCAATTCAGACGCATGAGGCAATGAACAAAAGGTGATTAAGGTGTGTAGGCAGCAGAACTATAGAAAAGAGACATGCTGAAAATCCAAGATCTTACAGGCTTTGAGAAATTTGCAATAATCTGTGTTTTATTTAATTTGGTCTGCTGAAGAGCAGGGCCTGRCATCAGGGGCAGCACAAGCACTGAGTGGAACTGCTCTCAGTTCCCAGCTCTTCCAGCAACTCCATTTATTTTTCTCTTCCCACAGAAGTGGAGTCAATCCCAGAAGAGCCGGGAGAATGGCAGCAGAAGCAACCAGCATCCCTGCCCAGTGTGCAGAGCTGAAACAGTCAGGATGGAGTGTGACAGARAAAACAGCAGCAGTAAAATCCTCTCCATCACCTTCATTATGGCTTCACTGTACCCTGAGTACGAGCTAAAAATGTCATGCCTTGTCTCTTGGGGTTTCTTGTGTTTTTTGGGGGGGGGGGTTTGGTGGTTTTTTTTTTTTTTTTTTTCTTTTTGGTTTTTCTTTTTTGTTGTTGTTGTTGTTGTTTTTGTTGGTGGTGGATGTGGGTTTTGTGGTTTTGGGGTCTTTTTTGTTTGTTTTTGGGTGTTCTTTTGTTTGTTTGGGTTTTTTTTGTTTTTTGTTTTTTGTTTTTTTTTTGTGGACCGAGACATTTTGAAAAAACAAAGCTCAAATGTTTCCCATTTTCCCCATCCGTATTTATTTATTCATTGATCAGAGCTACCACTGATTGTGCTGCAACTCAGCCACTCATTCCCCAGGTCACTGTGTGTCTCACGCAGCTCTGAAGTAGCAACACTCATTTATCTCAAAGTGCTATAACTGATATTTAAAGGTCAATATTGGCTCAAATCATCTGTGGGTTTGACTGCTCAAAAACAACAGCAGCAGTGCACCCACTCGCAGAGGAAATCCCTGGTCAGCTACTTTAATTCTAAACAATTGTACTTATCAAAAGTGAAGACCTGACTTTTGGGAGCTGATATTTCTCTCTCTCTATAGGCAGGAAGTATTTCCTTATGAGAAACATGTGCTATCTGGTATTTCTTTGTGAAAAGACTGAGTTGTTTTAGTCAGGAAACTTTCTTATTTTCAATTGCAATAAACGTGGGGAAAGGTTCTACTATTTGTCTAGATAGATGTTATTAATGTCAAGCACTTAGGAGGAGAGAAAAACCCCAACAAAATACTCAATAAAACATTCTTCAATTTTAGAAGAAAATATTGGTTTAAAATATAACTGGAAAGATTGTCAAGGGGCAGCATAATTTGAATAAGCAGACATTATTATACACAGAATCATAGGATGGTTTCAACCTTAAAGAATATTGCGTTCTTACTCCACTAGACCAGGTTAGTCGAAATCATAAGCTCTAGCAAAACTTTCCTCACTCTATTCTGTGTCAGTATGTGGAAAAACAGCATTTTCCCTGATTTTTCCCAGCATTTTCATCATGATTTTAAGGTATAAACTTCTCCTTTCCATTATTTCTGTATTTCTGCCTGCATATTGGATATTTCTGTATATGGAGATATGCACCTACACTTAAAGTTACACCCTGCTAGTTCAGTTGCTAAAAGATGAACTTCAGTGCTATACTCATTGCTTCTTTAAATGATAGCAAAATGATTTAGTTTGCAGGTAGAGAGATGAGGTTTGTAGTGTAACTTTAAATTCCTAAAGCAGCTCTCTGTGGAGGAGTCAAGAGAGGAGGGGAAAAAAAAATAGGTAGAGAAAAGAATGGAGAGAAAAAAATGCATTTGTGAGGTTATTCCCTTGGTGCAGAGCTGTGCACAGGCCAGTGAGTGCAGAAAGCCTGGAAATTCCTGATCCACAGTTCATTAATAAAACGCTCTGAGGATCAAGTGTCACCCACAGTGTCTTTTGTGCTGGAATTTCCAAGTTCACAAACCCCTTCATGGAGGTGGGATTGGCTTTCGGGACTGCCACAGGTGAAGTGCTGTGTGCCCAAGGTCGCCCGGATCTGATGTGTCAGAAACAGGGCAGCTTCTGCTCCATTTCCTGACTGCTGCTATCAAGAGAATGAATATTTTCAGAGGTTTCCTCTCTTTTTTGTTTTTTCTTTAATAGAGTGATGTGAGAGGATTTTTCACGAAGCCATTTTGTCACACAATCTGCAAACCAGAATTCATCCGTTTTCTTTCTAACATTTGAGTGTCTTTGTCATCCCTTATGTATTTCACAGCTGAAGCCAATGAGAACCTTCCACTAACTTCACTCTGTAACTTGACAGGCTCACAACAAGAACTGTTTCATATTTAGCTTAGAAAGGAAGGACTAAAGATGTTTTCAATCCCATGGCTTCCAGTAAATGCTTCAAATCTTTGAAATGTAAATTCAGTTAATTCTTTTTTTTTCAGATTTTTTTCACCTTATTTATCAGAGGTGGTCTGGCCTTCACTGTATGAGCCAGCCTGTTGTCTCAGATAGGTGGCAAAATTATCAGAGATTATGGCACATGTTATGCCATGACTGTACATGTGTGAGGATCTCACACCTGAGAGCTGATCTGGATGACCATGAGGCACACTGGACATAGATTTTGGTCTCCATGGAGCCTGGAGCTTTTTGATATTATGCTTGACATGTCAAATATTTGAAATTAATAGTCAAGTATGCATTTATCTGCCAGGAATCTGTTAAATGCGTGTTTCTATACCCAGATAAATGCTGTCATAATGATTTCAGTGCTGGTCAAAGCTGTAAGTTGGGATACAAGTCTGACGATACTACAGTGAAATAAAAGAGACTCAATTCCTGGTCTTGAGTTGACCTTTCTCATTTCTTACAGACGCATGGCTGACTCCACATGGCTTTAGGTGAAGAACTCCTCTCAGATTTAGGGATAAAGCAGTATTTGAGTAGGACAGCTGCTCAGCTGGTGTGAATTAGCACAGCTCTGCGGGAGTCAGCAAACATATGAAGGATTAAGAGCAGCTCACGGCATGGCCTGGCATCATTCTAAACATCATTTCTTAACATAAGTCTTAAAAACCTTTCTTTGTCACACAGCCAGGGAAAATACTAGGTAACAGCACAAGCCTGGCAAAACTTGCTGCCCATTAAGAAAATATCTTACCCTAAGGAATGAGCTTTATAAGCTTCTCCAAGCAGCTTGATAAGTAACAAGGGAAGCTGGCTCCGAGTGTCAGGTGTGAGTGTTGTGGTTACTTGCATTTTATGCATTTAGCATTTGTTTGGCAGAAGGAATGGATTCTTTTTTTCCCCCGCTGAGTTTTGTTTTGGCAGGGCTGCCAACTGGTGTTGTATGAGCATTACTGAGCTGTGGTCTGAGCTCCAGAAGAGCTGCTCAGTAGCTGTGAGCAAGCTTAGGCTGCCTGAATTCTTTAAAAGGCCTTGTGTTGGGCTGGATCTTGTCTTGCAATGTCTGGAAGCCGCAGCTCAGGACAGAACATGAGCTTTCTGGGCGTGTGAAGCTCAACACTCAAGCCTAAATCCATATTTTCCCCGTTCTTTCCCATTTCAGAAAACCCCAAAAGGTTGACAGAGCTCAATCAGACAGGAACATCTCCTGCAGACATTGTGCTCTGTGTACAAGGAACTCATTGATGCAGACAGCAAGTGCCTTTCCATTTTTCACATGCAGTGAGTCAAGCTGCTTGCAAATAGCACAGTTCCTCACCAAATTAATCCATGTTCTTGGTTTCCTTTTATTTAAACTACCTTGCATATATTTTTGTATTTCTGAAATGCCATAATGGAAACTTCTCAGCTTTAACTGATTTACAGAGACACAGAAAGGAGCTGCACATTGCAACAGTCAAGAATTATTTGTTGTTTGGTCAGGTTTAGTGCATGATAAAATATAAGTTTTGGTGCTTCTGCTAAGAGTTCCAGGATTAGGTGATTAAAGATGTAGAATAAATAATGGCCATTATGTTTAATCTAATACTTGCACTATGATCTATAAGGAAAAATATTAGGATGTCTTGGAATGAGGAAAGGTCAATTTTTATATTTCAGTCTTCAATAATAGGATTTTACAACAAAATCTCTGTTGTGATGCATCTGTAGAGCAGCATCCTTGTTCTTATGTGCTTAGTGCAATTCTGTGGATACAAAGTCCATAGAAATCTGCACATTACATAAATTTCATTTATTCCAACACTTTCTTTTCTGTCAGCTTGGATTGGAGTTTCATGGCAAGGTTTTGGTAGTGGGGTGGTTTCTATGGCAGGCTGCTGGGGGTTTCCCCATGTCCCACAGAGCCAAGTCTGGTGACTGGTCTCTCTGTCCTTATCTCCACCCACGAGATTTTTGTGTTATTTTCTGCCCCATCCAGCTGAAGAGGGCAGTGATAGAGTGGCTTTGGGGGACACCCAGCCAGGGTCAAAGCACCACAGAGCTAAAACAAAAGCAGGTAAAACATGGGCTAACAATGACATTCATCACATGAGTTCGTTCATCCAATATTTGAAGAGATCTGAAGTGAAATGAAAAAACATGTAATGTAAAGGCACAGGAGTATTTCCCTCCCTATATTATATTTCTCTTCTCTGTGTTTTTCATCAGTTTATGTTTTATTTAAATCTTGCCTCAACCATCTCTCCCTCCATGCTCATGAAGTGTTGAACGTGTCTGAAACATTTCCATCGTATAAGGAGTGACCTCTGTTTTATGTGGGAGTAAAATCCTTTGCATAATCCGAGTCAGAGGAGAATGCTCCCAGAATGTCTTACGTCTTCCCCTCTTTCTACCTTTAATTTAAATTATGAAAAATCAATTCCTGTTTTATCTGTGCAGCAGGGGAAGCAAGTGAAGGGAGAAGTTTCCTTTTTAGTGTCAGTTTTCCTCAGCTCATTTGGCTTGGGTGGCTAATATGTAATTTGCTCTCTCTGACGATGTAATTGATGATTACAGTGTCTGCCTCCCTTACTTTGTTGGAGGATCAGAGTTCTCTACTTCAAAAAGACACACATGAGATTCAGGTGCTGTTATATTCACTATTTAGTAAAACCAGGCTTTTTTAGTAACAGGATAACCTTGTTCTTCTGACTGCAGCAGTTTGGAAAATAACTTGCATTTAGTCTGTCCAGAGGGCAACACACTGGCTTCTAGTTCCAGTAATATTATTGATTTGGATTCCATTGTGGAAATACGACAGTAATTATTCATCAGAATCTATCTGAAAATTATTTATGACAGGAAATTGCTCTTCAGTTATTTAAAAATTAGACTCTTTTGTGTTTGATTTGGTATTTTTATTTGCACATATGAAAGGCAAGGTGAAGGCAACATTGAGTGAAAATGTCTTTGATCACTGGCCTTTTTTCTTTGAAATTATCTGGTTAAAAAGTGGTTATTTTTATTTTTAAATTATCTGCTGGACATAACACTAATGACTAAATAACAATAATGACTAAAATAATATAGGGATATATGTAATTTTTCTGAGATATAAAGAGGGGCTTGGGATTTAATGTGTTCTGAGGTCAGATAGTCATCTGGTGTAAATTGGTATATCTTGATGTATATTAGATGTGGATCTGGCTCTCATTTTTGCTCTTTGTAATTGGTACTGGCATAGAAAACTCCTGAAAATGCAAGGCTAATTTAAATAATTGGGGCAGGCATGGGAGATCTGATAGCAGGGGGCTTTTGCAGTTTATCAGATGTGTAGCTTCTATTTTACTGAGAAAAAAAAAAAAGGCCAAGAATGGTTCATTTTATTTATTAAATATGAATGCTACTGCTATTATTTAATAATTGAGTGAAAGTTAGTGCTCACCAGTTAGGTAAATAAGTGAATATTAACCAATGAGCTGGTTTTCAGGAGAGGGGAGATGCCTTCTACCTTTTCTCTCCGAGTGGAAAAGAAACCTTAGCACATTTGAGATCTCTTCTTCCTTTCTTGTTTTAAAACAAAAGGCAGCTTTTGTGCACACAAGTCCAGCATCAGACTGTTCTTAACATTCCCTTTCAGGTATTTCAGAGAGAAAAGCTCTGCAGATAATAACTTGATAGTTCTTGAGACTAAAGCAGATGATCCTGGGGTGATCCTCACCAGCATCAGCCTCTGAGGTTTAGAGATGTGCTTTGGTTTTCTCTGGCTGTGCAGCCCAAGCTGTAACCACAGAATACCTTTGGAAAGTTTGCCTTGGGGGAAGATAAACTGAAATTGGCTGGTGATTAAGGAGGAGGAGTGTGTGGGAGGAACTGGGCTATAGGTTCCGCTCAGTCTAATTCTGGATGCTTAATTAAAGTCTTCTGAATTTTAAGGCTGAAGTCTTAAAGATAAACATGTCAAAAAATGAGAGGGTCTTTTCTTTCTCCAAGAGATAATTTTGTGAACTGTTTTGACTGGAAGGAAGCAGCGATCTGGTAAAATTTTATTTAGCATAAATTAGATAGGGCGATTGGCTGTCTAGTGTTTCCTCCAGATCATTTAATACTCTTATTTCTCCATCAGGCTTTCCTTGCATTTTTAGTAATTATGTGATTGCCACTTGGAAGGAAGCACTAGATAAATAACATTTGGTGATTTGTCTTGTTTAATGTTTCTCAGGAAATTTTACTAAAGTTTACGGATTTCTGGTCTTTGCTTCTCAAAGTGCAGGTCCATATGATTCCACTGGATGTGAACTCCCTGTGGTCTCAGTTTATGTCCATGAACTGTTATTGTTTTTTGTCACTTCTCTTCGTAAACCCATCCCAGAAACGTGACTTGGCACATCTCAGAGCTTTCAAATATATTTGGGTGGGTTTTGTCCACCCTTGGATAAACACATTTTAATGACATATTTACATGAATTGTGGGATATGTTTTAAATAATAATGGAGGCTTGGAAAGAACTTGCAGCCAGTTATTTTTTCTTCTAATGCACATTTCTTAACAGTAACATTTGACAACGGTGTGACTTTTTATAACAGAAACCAGTTCACAATTTCTTAATGGCATCTAGGGGGCAATTTGGTGATGAAAATTCTGTATTGAGATGTAAGATATTAACCTGCTTTCAGCCTGCAGTCACAGAAATTGAACAGGGAATATGTTCCTCTGAAAACTGTGTGCATGTGATACAGAAATGGATCCAAAACTCAGTGGACAGGATCATGTAGACAAAGTTTCTTCCTCCTTGTCATTTCAAATATTTTTTCATTAATAACTGATATATTAATAAATATAAATTATGATATAAATATAAATAATAATGATGATGTGATTTGGAAGGTCACTAAAAAGCTGATACTAGTAGCAAATATATCATTTAACAGCCTAGATAGCATAAGTAAAGAGAGAATTTTATTTGATGTCATTACGTATGTCCACACCTCTCTGCAGTGGTTCTGACTTATACTCCTCATCAATGGAAGACTCTGATCCTTGTGGCTTTTGCAGTGGAGGATGATTGATAAAAGCCCACCCAGGAGCTCTATTCTGGTTGTGGCAGGGAGGTCCCTGTGTTCAATAAAGACACGCTGTGTTTCTCAAGGAAAGGTGACAACAAGTACCCAAGGTGGTGACACCAAAAGAAGGTCCTTGCTTGACAGGTAAAGGACAAAACCTCACTGAAGATACAGCAGGAGCCAGGCAAAACTCACCTCTTCACTTTTGCCAAATTCCTCCTGGAAAGTGTCCTGCGTGAGAGACTGGGCACCTCGTTAATGTTATTTAGAGCAGACAAAGATATTAAAGATTAAGCAGAACAGAACAAAAGTAAAGCTGCCAGGAGTGGAGAGATCCTTCTTGTGCTCTCACCCCATCAGGAAAAGGCAGTGATTAATCTGCCTTTACAGCTTTTCCCAGATGCCCAGTGCATGCTGCAGGGTTTTGCATTCAGAAATATGATGAGATGCTAACGAGTTTACAGCTTTTGGGAAACAAAGTGAAAGGGTTTCTGGATGCCAGGAACATCCATCATTTACAGTCTACCAGGAAGCAGTGGAATTGCCCCATCCCACGTGCAGAGCTAATTTTCTGCAGGTTTCCTGGAGAGAGAAACTATCATTAGACAACACAGAGTTTCTGCAATCAGCTGGTTAAGCAGCGTTTCTTCTTTAAAGTAGCATAAAAATGACATGTTTAGGCACAGCACATTAGATTTCCTTCTAAGTGGCTATTCCAGGGAATTATATTTGTCCTAGAACAGAAAGGTCAATGATAATTGAAGAATGTCAATAATGGCCAGAGTCACTACAAAAAAAGTCATATAAATCTTTTAGATCATTTTATATCAGTAATATCAGAGGAGGTGATAGTTTCACAAGTCAAATTCTGTAAGCAGGAAAGCCCTCAACCTATCCTTCATGTGCTTGGCTTTTAGAAAGAAATATGTTAAATTACTGCATTTATCCTATAGCATATTTCTTTTTCATTGGTGTTTGTAATGGGTAGAGTCAGGAGTGTTCAGTATATCAGCTGTTATATTGGCCAGTGGGTAAAGTGAGAAGAGCAGTGAATTAAAACTCTGGAATCTGTTGGCACATTTTCAACAGATTTGATGGAAGAATTACAAAAAAATGTTTGAGTTGTGTAAGTTGTAAGGAAAAATACTAAAAAGAAAAAAGGAAACAAACACAAACTAAACTAAGAGACAATAAACAAGCAAAAAGCCAACACCCCCAAAACCCCAAAGCAATGGACAGGAGAGAATCCCAACAGGCAAGAGCAGCAAGGATTCAGTCATCTTCAGTTTAGCTGTTCACACAAAAACTGGGTTTTGAAGTTCTCCATCAGTAGGTATTTGTCAAAAGTCAGCACAAGAAACTCTATTTTTTTTTCTACTTAGTTTTGAGTTTGAAATTCAATGGACTAAAATAAACAAAGATACCAAAAATGACAAAAAGATTCATTGTGAAAGTTTTTTTTGCATTACTCTCACAGCTACAGTGGTAGTGAAACTATCGTGGAATATAATCCAAAGAAAGCTGTGCTGGACCAGTTCATTTTGGCAGCTCCATCTGGAATGATTCCAGAGCAGCTCATCTTTTATTCAAAGAAAATTTGAAAAGGGATTTGGCTTGGCATAATGTCTCATCTATAGAACAGTGAGAGCAAAAAAGTAAATAAAAATAAATGCAACAATAAAGGCATGTCAAAACACTAAGCCACACCAAAAAAACAAAACAAAAAACAAACCTGCATAAAATTGACAAACAGAAAGGAAGATGAAATAATAGAAAAAATAATGAAAAAACAGTAGAATGCATGAAATAAAAGCAAGTAGGAAATTACATGTCAGGAAAAGGAGCAGTAGAAAATAGAAAACAGAAGGAACCATGTGGAGAGAGCAAATAAAGCACAAAAATATTGAAAATAAATTTAAAGGTGAAAAATATATTATTTGCTTGGGGTTGTTCCCCTTGAAAGAATTTCAAACATTGAATTATCTATTGTTTGAAGTCTAAATGGAAGTTGTGTTGGTTTATCCAGTAACATACAGATTATTTTTGCCTTGACAGTAAGGAAATACAAAAAATAATTCTGTCAATTTGTAACTTTTACAATTAAAACTAATTTTTTTGAAATTAAAATAGCCAGTGAAGGCTAATTTTAACAAAGTGTGTGCTTTTGATGTAACAGAAATTAAGCACTAAAAGCAGAGAGGCATGTTAGTTATGATTCTTTTATCATACTTTAAACTGGTAGTTTATAAACCAGTATATTGGTTTATAAAATAATATAAATGAGGTGAAAATTAATGAACAAACTAACAAATGAGCAAAATGTGAGCACCATAATTGTGAAATTTTGCCGTGTGGATTCCAGACTTTTGACCTCTGAGTTTTGCTGCTTAATTGTTCTCTGTGGTCCCTCAGTCCCATCGAGTGAAGGCACCACTGGCTGCAGCAGCAAACGGAGCTGAGCAGGGACTGGGAACACTTTTCTTCAGGTGCCAAGAGGGATCTTGGCCCAGGGAGCACAGCACTGAGCATAGGTGACTTATCCCTCATCAGGGGTGGGTTTGCAGCTTGCTCTGAGCTCCGTGTCCTGGCCAGGCTCTGGGACACAGCACAGGGCCACCGAGCTGGCACTAATTGTCCTGATGTCTTGAGTTTTATCTTTGATGTACTTCAGGTTCTGTGGTGCCCAGGGSTGCAGCTCTGAGCTCACAGTCAGTGTCACTCAGCTCTGCACACAGCAGGGACACAAAACAAATCCTTTTCCTGCTGCACACCAAGGACAACTTTCAGGCCCAACAGCACAAACAAGGGTGGGCTGGAGGGAGGAACAAGAAGGATGGGACCTCACAACCTGGAGCTGGAATTGGACAATTAAACCCCAACATGTAAATGGACCAAAACTTATAAAAATGTAAGATCTCGTGATCGGTTGTCCATTTTGTGACCATTTTGGGCCCACCTTGGGTGTAGCTCTGACCAGGCTCTTGTCCTGCCTCTTGACCTTTTAATAAATATCTACTTTATTCTCTGACTCTGTCCAGTCTCTGTTCCAGGTCAGCCTTCCCAAGGCATCAGTTTCACAACGAAACTTGGAGCTGGCTGCTTGGAGGAAAATTTGGGAAATTTTGTGAAGCAGAGAGGAAAGTTTGTTATGGTGGGGTTTTAGTGCTGTGCTGTTCTAACCTACTCATTCTGAACTGGTGTATTCCAAGTGACTGAAACAGAAAGTTCCAATGCCAGCTCGTTTGGAAAAGGCTGGGGTTTGTCTCTGCAAACACCTGCTCTTGGATGGATCCAACAGGGATAAAATCTTTATCAGAACTCTGAGCTCATTTAGGCTTGTAGGGGAAATCTCAGTAGTAAAAAAGGGTTGTCCAAAGCATTGGAAAACCACTCATCCTGTAATAGTAGAAGTGTAGGCTCACAAAGCACTTTCTTAGAGCTTGGAACTAAAGCTTTATTTTCTTTTTCATACTGAAATACTGACAGCCATAAATAACTTTCATCCAGAGGCAGTTACTAAAGTATGAGTGCCAAACTTTAGGGCAAGAAACACATGAAGGATTTATGAAGTCAGATAGAGATACACAAGTATAAGAGACTTGCAGTCTGTCAAATCACCTGAGATTTGTAGGCTGGACTCCACTGAATTAAAGTAAAACTCAGAAAGCTGCTGAAACTATATTCTGATCTCTTTGCTCCCTCCCCACCATTCAAATGAGGCTAATGGTTTGTATTAAGTTCTGCTGAATGTCCAATAGAGGCATTTATAGGAGGCACAGACAATGTGAACAATAAACAACTTCATTAATAATTACATAAATATTATTCCCATGCAAGCAGATTCTTCCCCATCCACTCTCATTCCGGTTACTGGGAACGATGCAGTGTTCAATTTACTAAACAGAGGATAGCTACTTATTATGGTGGGAACAAGATGCAGACTGCATTAGGATGGCATTTCATCTTATCTGTTAGAGCTGCTGGGATTATTTCTTCCTTCTCCTGTTTCAAAAGGAATTCATTATGCTGTGATGTACAGCAGGAGGATGATTCCCTTTATAAAATCATTAGGCAGCTTTACAATTAAAATTGCCGTCTTTTGTCGTGTTGCTGTTGTTTATAAGTGAGAAGAAAAGAGGAATACTAAGTAGGATTATTGTAAAGTACGTGCTTGTTCTCCAGGAGTGTATTTTCCATTTTCTTATCAAGTCCTGATGTTGCTCTAACGTGTATTATTAATCACATATTTTATTTATCTTGGAGGAGGAGAAACCCCCAGCTGGCACTGGGAGTCCTGCTGTGTGACTGCTGCACACACATGTAGCAATAAAAGAATAAAAGGGATCCTGCCTGGGTCTGTGCAGAAGGTTACAGCCAGCACAGATAAAGGTCTGCTTGCTTCAGGCCTCGTGGGCCAACAGCTTCACTCACATTTTGTTAACAGCACCCTCTCACTGCCATGGAGCCCACACAGAGCAATTGCTGCATCCAATTAAATCACCATTAGTAAATGGCAACAGATTTTGTAAGAAAAAAAAAAAATACATAAAGGGAATTCTCCTGTTTTACGGTATTTACAGCCTGGTTTTCCCTTGCAGCAATTATTGATACTGTTGTTACCCACTGGACAAAGCAGAGCTTATTTTTTATTGGATTATTATTCATAGGTGGTACTCTACTGGATTTACAGTTACATATGGAGTAGTTGGATGCAGTAGGATGGAGACTGGGAGAGCTAGGAATATTCACCTGGAGAAGAGGAGGCTTCAGGGAGAGCTCAGAGCCCTTTCCAGTGGCCATAGGGACTCCAGGAGAGCTGGAGAGGCCTGGGGACAAGGGAAGGAGGGACAGGACACAGGGAATGGCTTCCCTCTGCCAGAGGCAGGATAAGATGGGACATTGGGAAGGAAATTCTTTTAGTTTGAAGTGTATCTCGTGCAGTTCTGGCAGAAAACACACCTCAAGCACTGTTGATGGGTGTGATTTGTTATGGTAAAGCCACGCAGGTACAAAGATCCAGTCTTGTGGTCGGACCAGAATGGGTTGGTAGCTGGACTGTGAAGGCTGAAATGCCTGGAAACCTCTTGTGCTAATCAACAAATATGAGCCCAGCATAAACAAATGCCTTTATGGTTGTAAATTCCCTGGAGCTGCACAGAGCTTTGTAGATCAGGGAGTCTGTAACCCTTCTTGAATGCGCCTGACTGACGAGTGTGCTGCACCCCTGCCCAAGCAGCAGGGCAGGATTCATAAGTCACAGGTTTCTCTGAGAGAAGATGCACATGGAAGGTCATTGTCTGCAAAGGAAGAGTCCATGATTGCAGCATGGAAAAATTATGGACTCCTCAGTTCTTTGGCATGGAGACCCATGTACCTTCCTGGGATCAGCAATGTAATTTTGAGATTATAATTTAGGAAATAGAAAGAAAATGTGAATTAAGCCTAAGTACAGGAGCCAGGAGACATTATGAACACTATAGCTATTAATTCTCTACAAGGAAGAATAAATAAGACAAAGTCTTTAATTACCTCTCTCTCTGGGGTGCATTTGACATTCCCCCTCTGTCACAGCATGAGCTTGCCTTTTTTTTCTGGGCAAGTCAGACCACCTCTGCTTTCAACAATGCAATTTCCACTGATGCAGACGGAGAGGAACCACCGTGGGTTTAAAATTAGTGTAGTCTTATTTGTCTTTTCAAGTTCATTTATGTCAGTTGCCACCACAGCCAGAGTGCAATCTCTTTTTAATCATTTCTTCATTCCCCCTTGAACGGTCACAGTGTAGCCAGCTAGGAACAGAGACGAAAAACCCCACTTAATTTGGTTGCTTTTCATCAGGAAGTTCACTTGCTACAGAGACACTCTATTAGACCAACGATGTCAAGGCAGCTCAAGACATTAGCTGTCAAAGGAACTCTCCATAACCACCTGCTATTTACATGCAAAACATGCCTCCCTGGTGAGCCTCAAACTGTAAACACATTTCCAGAAGAAAACTACTGACTTAAGCCATGACAGAAACTTTTTTTTTCCTTTTCTCTTTCTTTTATGTGATCCTGAAAAAAATTCCCTTGTTGTCAAAAGACTGCGAGAAGCCCCATTAGGGAAGAGCTTTTATTGTTTTAAATGCTTCCACAAAACTGCTTTGATTTTACTTCTGCAAAAAGGTTATAATTTATTTGTCTCTTTCTTCACTCCTGTCTACCCCATAGCAACTGTGATTACACACAAATAATAAAATCTGATTGTCTTGCCTTGCAGCATGACAGAATCGCTGCTTCTGCTGCAATACTAATAGCTGGTTATTTATAGCTTGGTGCTACTTCAGCTCTGCTGAATGATGCTCTGGAAGGTCAGCTTCCCATCCATCTGTGACTGTTTGCTGCTCAGCTCAGCACGTGGGGTGTCTGTTTCCTCCAGATCCACCCAGCAGCTCTTGAATGAAAGATCAGCCTTTTAGTTCCTTCGCTTTCTCTTCGTTCCTTCATCCTCAAGGCATGTGGGAAAGAGGAACTCTTCTTAGCACGGCCTAAAGCTCCTGGCAGTGTTAACACCTTCCTGTGATCTGTGGTCTGGAGATGTTTGATGGCACCAGATGGGTGTGGGTAGATACTCTGTCAGAATTTCTGCTGGTGAAATGGATTGAACGGTGAATATTGATTAAACATATGCCCAGTTCAGAGGCCATTTAATGATCTCAGCTCCTAGTTACGACAGTAGCACAAACAAAGTGTTGCTATAACTGAAAAGTTGCAGAACTAAGCCAAGAGCAAATACAGAACCTATTAGTTTTTCCAAACAGGTCATTACTTTTTCTGAGAGAGGTTGCTAAAGTGTGTCTTTATATATTGGTTCTCGTCTAACTGTGCAAGAAAGTTCATTATTCAGGAATTTTAAGATCTTGTCCTCCTGATACGAGTATTAGAGAGGTGTATTAGAAATACAGCAGATACTGCTTTGGCATCAGATGGAATTTCATTAAGATTAAATTTATTCCAGTACATTTAGGAAGCAATTATTGCCACAGAGATGTTATGCCAGTCTAATATTTTTTCCTGTTAATGCAGAGCCCAAAACTCTGGGTTATATCAGGCTAAGTTGGTGATTTTAATGTGACAATTCTCTGAGCTTCTTGTCCTTTATCCTTCTATAGTCTGAATTTCGGCTCCTCCTTGAGATTGAAAGGGGACATGTGGAAGAGTGTATCCCTGTATTACTGGAAAGAAATCTGCATACAGAATCCCAAGCAAGAAAATTTCTTAACGAAATTGAAGCTATTTCAACTGTGCAGAACCCAGTTTGTGCAGAAAGATAGATTAGGTGACCTATCAGGAGTTTTTCCATTCCTGGTTTTATGCTTCTGAGAATACAATGCTTGCCACCAATGCCTGAAAGTCATTATTCCAATGTTCCTTTCCTGCTGATGAGAGATACGCCCCTCAGAGATTTCTACACATTCTTGGCATCTAAGAGATGGCAAATTAGGCAGGGAAAATGGGAGTAAGATACAGGATATTGTAATGCCTAAATGGAAAAATAATGGACTTCCATCTCAGAATATTCCATCTACCTACAACGTACCTGAAAGGTTATTTTGATATGACTTTTTGGACTCAAATTTCCTCCTGTGTGTATTGCAGGTAGAAAATGAAAACGATGTAACACATTTGAAAATACGTAAATAAACCAGGAGACAGTAAATGAAAACGATCATTTCTGGCAGTGCTGCTGCTGCCCCAGCCCACCAGAGGAATTCCCCTGTGCTGGGAGTGAGGAGGGAAGATTGTCCCAGGGGTGGTCACAGCCACGCTCTGCACTGCATCAGCAGGCGCTGCACATCTGGGGCTGCACATCTGGGGCTGCACATCTGAGGCTGCAAAACTTTGACTGCCCCCAGGGAATGGGCACAGGGGCTGAGTGCCTGAGGAGGTGATAAAGAGACAGACTCAGTTAAGGCTAAATAAGAATCACAGAATATTCTGAGTTGGAAGGGACCCGTCAGGATGATCAAGTCCAGCCGCTGGCCCTGCACAGACACCCCAACCATCCCAGCCTGTGCATCCCTGGGAGTGTTGTCCAAATACTCCTGGAGCTCTGGCAGGTTTGGTGTTGTGACCATTCCCTGGGGAGCCTGGGCAGTGCCCCACCACCCTCTGGGGGAAGAACCTTCTAATATCCAACCTAAACCTCCCCTGACACACCTTCAGGCCGTTCCCTCGGGTCCTGTCCCTGGTCACAGAGAGCAGTTTGTGTCTGCCCC
This sequence comes from Mixornis gularis, assembly GCA_003546035.1. Taxonomy (NCBI): domain Eukaryota; kingdom Metazoa; phylum Chordata; class Aves; order Passeriformes; family Timaliidae; genus Mixornis; species Mixornis gularis. The sequence continues at coordinate 3,635,195 of QVAJ01000030.1, read as the reverse complement.
TCCTCTCCCCATCATGAGGGAGCTGGAATTGTGGTGATTCTTCTCTCAGTTTCCTCCAGCTGAACAAGACCAGCACCCTCAGCTGCTCCTCACATGCTTCCCCTCACGGCCCTTCACCATTTTTGTATCCCTTCTTTCAACACTCTCTTATACTTTAGTATCATTTTTGCTGCCCAAAACTGCTCCAGCACTCGAGGTGAGGCTGCCCTAATGCAGAGCAGAGCAGGATAATCCCCTCCCTCGGCCTGATTCACATCCCTGATCCACAGGGATGTTCCCCCTGCCAGCATGGGTTGGAGGTATGCGCAAATGGGACAGGACCACTAGGATATGTTCCTTGAGCTTTATTGTGCCATCAGCCTCGTAACAAGGTTGAGACAATTGAAAGATGGCAGCAGGTCACATCTGCCAGCAGCAGCCAAAGATCTCTCTGTCACAGGGCATGTTAAAAGTTTTCCAGCCAACAGCACACTGCTAAAGCTCACAGACAATTGTTGTAGCCAGTCACTGACAGCACACACACACCTGCCTCAAACAATGCTTGCCTGTGTGCTTTCTATTAACAATACACAACACTCCATTATTAGCCCTAAAACCTTCTACTGTCTTGCTAAGCAGATTTCTCTGCAGCCTTAAGGTCTATCCTGGCCAAACCTAAAACTCTGACTATTGTTTCATGTCTTTCCTTGCTGTGCTATTGTAACTTTTCCTACTTTCAGGCTTTGCAGCTGCAGCTAATTCCAAGTTCTTCAGCTCTTTCTGTTTCTGGGGCCTGCTCCCACAGCGCCTGAAAGCCTCCTTACCTTTAATATTTCCCACAGCAGGGCACTGCTGACTCGTGTCCAACCTTCCGTTGACCAGGACCAATTAGTCTGAATGCAGAATGATGGGTATTGCAAACACAACCTCTTGTTTCCAGTTATACCTCTAAAGCAAATTTTTTTTTCTGATTTTACGAACAGAAGATAAAAAAGCAAGTGCATCTCAGAGTTCTGAGGTTGCTTATTTTGCAGCAAGGAGAAAGCTAAATGCAGAAAACCCCCTAAAGCTAGAGATGCTCAAGGCTTCTTGGAATGAGATGCAGGAAAAAAAAAGGTGTTCTTTGGGGAAAAAAAACTTTCAGGGCTTTTTCCAAAGAGCTTTCAGACTTGTACTGGAACTAGCCATGGGGAGATTGTAACAGAACATGGTGTACACATATAGCATGGAAATACTGGTTGGTTTGAACTCTATAGTTGAGATACTTCATCATTCTGTTAAAATAATTACTTAGGAGAAATTTAAAGGTGGGAAACTCAGAGTAGCACAGTTGTTTCGTGAGTACTTTGTACATTTTCTATATATTTATTGGTAAGGATTTAAAGAAACATCCCTAACTGTTCTAAAATACTGGAGAGGTGATGCTGTCTCCCACCCTACTTTTGAAATCTTTTGAAAATGATTTTCAAATCTTTTCAGCTCTGGACTGAGTGTAGGTATAAAGCTGTAGCCAGTGATTGAGTTTAACCTGTTTATCCCAAGGACAGCAGACAGAATACACAGTTACAACTGAGATTGTATCTCTGACAAAGGCTGGGACTTCAGGAAGCTGGACACAACAGGACTTCTGTGTTTTTAAATGATTAATTAAATCTTTCTTTAAACAAGCAAACACTTGGTCGTTTATCCAATATTCAGCTCTGTATTTGCCCAGATAATTACTGACATGAGGTGAGGGCTTTTTTCAAGTCCTCTGTACCAGAAGCCATTCCACAGAAAATTAGTGCAATGTTTTGGGCTTCCTGCAATCTCCTTTCCCAGTAAATAGTTCCATTAGAACACAAATTCATCCTTCTGCTCTGGTTTCTTGTTGTGGAGGACTGGAATATGATAAAAGTGATCAACCTTAACTAGGGCTTGGTACAATGGGAAAACAGAACTTAGGCAGATACTTAAATCTCGATTAAAGTTATATTTCCTGAGTAGGAACAGGTTCCTCAATTGCAGATTTCATTAGGTAAAACTTTTATTGACCTTACTAGTTAAAAAGATGCAGTTTCTCTTTCACAGTGACTGGAATTGCTTCTTTGCTGTTGGGCGTTTTTGAGCATCACAGGCTGATTTTTACACAGAAATACAGTTTTTAGCTGCATTTTTGTGTAAGAGTTCTTAGCTCTGTAGAGAACAGCCAAGAAGGTGTCAGGATTTGGGGTGATTTCCTGTGATTTCCTGATGATTTGGAACTGGGGAAGGAGCCTCAGTGGTGCCTCAAGGATGACTCAACACACAGAAGCCAATATTTGAGTAATTACTGAAAAAATAATCCTGTGTAATGGCAGAGTGCTTGGCTCTGGACTGAGGAACTGTAAACAGACACATGAGGATATCACAGTTTGCATCACTTTGAACTGAGCTTCTTGATAATGCTTTCAAATCAAAACTCCCTAAAATTTCTGTGCAAACCTAACCATCTTTAGCCCAATTTTTGTGTGATAAATACTCTTATTCAGAAAGTATCTTAGTAATATTGGTGCAGATATGCTGACCTGACTCTTGCTGGTTCCTCAGCTTGTTTTTTTGTATGATGCTGTAAATTTATGCTACCCCAAAATAAAAGAAACAAAAAAAACCCCAAACAAACAAACAAACAAACAAAAATAAAGGATTTGGTTTTGTTTCTTTTTTGGTTGGATGGTTAGTTTTGGGTCAGTTTAGTTCTTTTTCTTTTCCTTTTCTTTTTTGTCACACACCTCTATGCTAAATCTAGAGTAGTACATTGAAGTTATTTGAGCTCAGGTGTAAGAGGAGAACCCCAAGAATTTCATGACCTCTTTTACCTTTACTATGCTTGCAGGAGTTCCAGCACAATAACATTTTCTTTGAATTAATAATTTACCCACACTTCAGATCATAGTTCACTGGGGAGAGGAATCTCTTCTACTTGGGAGTGATGGGCTTGTAAAGGATATTTTTGTCCTTCCTCAGCAGCAGCACTGAGGGATGATGAAGGGAAAGGTAAAACACACATTTAATGAAGGGAGGTGATTATGAACAGTGGAATTGCTGCTGGCTAGCTGGACATTATTTTCCTCCTGTGCTGTTTTCATCCTGAAGGCCTGAGTTACTGGGCAAGCTAGAACTCTTAAAGGCCCCTTAAAGTGCAATTAAACCAAAGGATAAATATCCATTCTAGCTCTGGTAAGCCAGAGGCTTCAACTTCTGTGAAAGTTGGACCTCCCTGCATGAACACTTCAACATTAAAAAAAAAAAAAGCAACCCTAAATTAGGGGATGAGTAGTTTAATTGAACTGTTAAATTTCAACTCTGGCTTTAATTAAGTGACTATTATGTTTCTAAGTACCTTAAAAACTTTGCTTCCATGCATTAAATTATTATTAAATATAATTCTTAAAAAATTGCTAATAGAACTTTGTAGGATAGATTAAGTGTAATTTGAATCTGTATATTAATATTTGTGGTATTTGATTAGAATTCATCAATAAGACTAGCATTTAATTATCCTTTTTGAACATTCTTTCTTATGTGGATGCTCTCCTTTGTAATACTCGATAATGAATACATTTAGAAGCATCTGTGAGTTTTTGCTTCATGTACTTGACATGATTCTGGCCTTTTAACTTCTAAAACATTTCTCCAATTAAGCTGTTCAAGCCCTTAAGGCTGTCCACAGCTGCTGCAAATTGATTGCTCCCATGATGGTATTTAGAATCCCTTGCTGAAACATGAGAGGGCAAACCCCAGCATTTTGTAATATCTTTTTTTTTTCCTTATTTTTTTAATAATTTCAGATTTCCTGCATGTTTTTAAAGGTAATCTGAAAGTTTCAGTTTTCCTTCCTTTCTTCTTCAATGTCTCCTTCCTATTTCAGGACTGATCATCTTGAAAATGTTTATTTCTAAAGGCTAGCCTATTCTGGGTTAATTCTTAAAAATATTGTGTGGAGTACCTTTGGTTGGGGGAAATCTGCAGCATAAATGAGAAAGCCTTAAAAATTATTGAGAAATACATTTGCAGCTGTAGGAACTCAGTAGTGTAAACTTCTAAGGTGAATAAACCTTCGCACCAAGGGCTGTCAAATCTCCAAAAATCACTGATTTTCCGAAGTAAACAAAAACCCAAAAGTATCAAGAATTTCTGTCAGTCTTTTGCAAATATTCCTCAGGTTTTCCTTAAGAACCTGCTAGGGATTCTGTGGATTTAGGAACGTGGTTTTCCTCAGGACACCGTGGAGTTGTTTTGCTGTTAAGTGCCACACTGAGCTCTGTTCCGTGTTCTGGGATTTCAGATTAGTGGCTGAGCATTGACAAGTGAGGTTTTCCTGTTTATCTGGAAGCTCAGATATGGCCAATGAACCTGTTATAACAGGGTGTAAGAAGGTGATGACTGGATTGGCAAGCATCAGAAATGAAGAGTTTATGACATTATTTAGTTTGACATTTAGTCCTGATCCTCTCATTAACCACTGAAATCTCCTACTCCAGTAAATTCCGGGAAGCCCTCTCCCCTCTAAGCACTTTATTTGAGAAAGGCTAAAATGTAATTCCTTAAGCAGAGCTTCCAGTCTCATTAGTTTGACATTAAATCAGTTTGCTTTCACGATTTTTATTTGCACACTGTTATTGATGGACGTTTTAATACTAAATTTCAACGTGCAGTGAGAGGAATTCCAGCCAGGCAGCAGATTAGGTAACATGAGGATGAAGTCTCTGTTATCAGGAGCACCATTGCTCTTTTAAAGACTGGGAATGGTTTAGTTTCATCTCATCTAATTGTTATCAGCAAGTTGCCATTGGTTCATTAAAAACATTGCCCATTGAAATAGCAACACTCAAATGACTTTATAGAAAACTCCGCTTCAAAGGGACTTTGTTGTTCGTGGTAGACACAAATTAAAATGAATTATTCTGAAAATTATTTTTTCAGTTACTTCATCATAATTTAAAAGCTGGAAGTTGGAATCTAATTTTCTTCCTAAATTATTTTTAACATTTAAATGAGGAAGAAAGGAAACAAATTTCTCCAGTAATAGCCTGAGACTTTAACATCTTGTTTATGATTTTTTTAATTGCTTCTTTTCCAAATGAACATTATACCAGCTAAACTCATTGTCATATTTATCCATATATTCACTGTTACGTGCTAATTTTCTGACAGCTTCTCAGAGTGCTCACTTTGAGAGGATTTGGCATTATTTTTAAATTCTGTGAGCTTTTTTGGAATGAAAGATGAAGAAAATCAATTTTCAGATGGATATTTAGATCATCATTATCATCATCAATACCTTGGCTTATATAACAAAATAACTGAGCAAATTTTTTTCCCTGAAAAAAATTAACACCCTTATTTACTTTCAGACACTCAGTGTTAAAAGTTCCTTTAGCTAGAGCATCTTTGCAACTTTGCTGCCTACAGAGGAAATTTTTCCTGCTTGGTTTATGCACCTAAAGGAGAAATTATTGCAATTTTTAGTATAATTTTAAACGTGGCCTGAAAATCATCAAACAGCAAAGCCTAAGAGGGGTGCCTGCACAAACTTCTGCCTTAAGATGCAACCTGTAGCGAGAGCAAAATAACCGAATGTATTAAAAATATTTACATAAATTCTCTTGGCGCAAACAGCAGCAATGTGTAATTATCTCCTTGTTATGCTTTGCTCTCTGATTAGCATTGAAGGGGAGGGACCAGGACAGAATAGGCAGAGCAGGAAGGCAGCCAGCACATTTGCTGCCACTTGTGTGTGCATAATCTTAATAAATCAAATTGGCAAAGCATCAGCTGGCACTCAGCTACTGTATATGTGTGTTCTGAAACAGTCTTGTACAAAATGTAATTTTTTTTTTTGGACATAATCAATAATTATTACTGCGGGCATCACAATTAAACAGTTAGAAGCAAGTTATTAAACTCTGCTGATGGTGTTTTCTGTGAGAGGTAATGAACTGTGCTGGCTAGAATTAATCTTACTGATTTTGTCTGAATTTGACTCCGAAGACACTTGGAGAAAAGACATCAGATGACAGCAGTGTTGGAACCTTTGTCATCGGGACAGACTCTTGCTGTCACCCTCTGTCCTCAAGGCACAATGCTTTTTCTCTCCAGGTCTTGGGTAAACCCCAGCGAATTCTCAAATTCATACCACAGTGCTTATTTATGTTAATAAACAATTAGTTTTCCAGTCTCTTAAAAAACATGTTACAAGAAACAGCATAGAGCATATCCATTATGACAAAGTTTTCACACCTTGGAACTTTTTCCTGCTCTAATGAGAAACTCTGTTTAGCCCAAGTTGTTCAGATTTTTCACCTTCCCAGCACTGAAATTTCTTTTTTTGAAGCTTGACATCGATAACCAGAACTCATTGGCATTGCTCCTCTGTTAGAACCTCGTTTTACTCTGTCTGTCTCAATGCTGCACAAGTTACACTTGCATGAACAATAAATGCTGGCAGGAACAAAGGCCATTACTGGTTTTGATAATCCTGAATAAAAGCAGATTGCTTGGGAGCGAGCAACAGAGGCTGAGGTTAACAATTCAAGGTTGTTCTCTGGGCCAGCAGAAGTTCCTGCTGTGAACCCACATTTATTTTGGTGCGTGAGGTGGAACACATGCTCTAGTCAAACAAGAATTCTGGATATGCTTAATTATGTATATATGTATATCTTAGAGAATAATTGAGAAGGTGTCTCTGGAGGTTCACTGGTTTAATACCCTGCTCAAAGCATGGCTGACTGCTGGGTTAGCTCAGGTCAATGACTTTGATTTTTAGGTTTTTATTCCTGTAAAAGTTTGGTTTAGAAGGTGTGAATGAAAGTGGATTGAACAAAGGGAACAATCAGCAGAGAGGTGTAAAATTAGGGGGGAAAAGGGAGTCGGAGGGAGGCTGTCTATTCCAAAAATTGGAAGGAAGAATGAAAAGAAAGGGAGAAAGAGGGAAATCAGCAAAGTGGGAATAGTGTCTGCTGTGGGCAAAGCAAACTCAGCCTGCAGAAATTGATGCAATTTATTGTCCATTTAAGATGGAAGGTGAGAAAGAAAGACAAAATCCAAATCCCCTTTCCCCTGGACACAGCTGTGCCCTGAGCAGGGCTGGCTGGAAAGGGCCACGTCCAGCACGAGGCAGGAGAAACAGGGATTGTGTTCCCTCCCCAGAGTGTGGAGACGGGTCTGGAGAGTTGTTCCTGCTCTCTCTGGCACTTCTTGAAAGATGAAAAGTGGAAGGTGTTGTTGCAGCTTCATTTGAACTTGTGCCTTCAGAAGGAAAGAGGGAGTGATTCAGTTCTGGTGATGGGATTTATGCTTTTCATTTGCTCCCTCCTAGGAAAAAAAAAACAAAAAAACCATATGTATTAGAAAGCGTATACTCACCTCCTTCCTTCCCAAATTAATCCACTCCTTATAAAGAGATATCATGGCCAAGTGGCCATTTATTCATTTGGAAGGTGTAAGAAACATGAGAGCTGGATATCCTGCTTCTAAATGTAGTTAGATAATATTAATAGAGGGGAAAAAAAATCCCCAACACTTCTAATATTAGGAAAGCATATTCATCAGGACTAGAACAAATATATTCACTAATCTGCTGCAAAGCGTTGCTGAAAATAGTGCTCCTGAATGGAAGGGGAAGTTGGTGTTTCTCCCTGGAATACTCAGTCTGAACACCCAATTAGGGCTTGTAGAGGCAATTAATGCACTCAGAAAGAAGCAGCAGAGTTGTTTGAGCATGGCATTCCACTTGAATTAATATATTCCAGTTCTTTGGAAGGTTAATTAGAGCCAGTTGTGACGGGGGAAACGGAAAAGGACATGGTAGGTTGAAATTGCTGACTAATTCTGTGTTTTCAGCTGAGCAGATGTATGATAGCAGCCATGGGTTTGTGGATACCCTGAATTTTTGCAAAAGATAAGGCCTTAGCCCAAAGTTCGGTAGATTTTTTATTATTAATAATATATTTTTTTAAAAAAATATTCTTATTTAACATTAATTTAAAAAAAAACAGATTATTTTTCTTAGGATATATAGCCATCACTTTAGTAGCTTAAAAATTGAAGGCTTTATTTATACCCTACCCCACCTGCAAAAACACAACACCTTGCCACATAAAATAATTAAAACCTGAGCTTTCCTCTTTCTCTTCTAAAGAGCCCCTGTCATTTCTAAACCTCTTCTGAGACACCTGTCCTGTCGCTGCTCCCTGCCAGAGCATTTAGACAATTTGTGATGTATTTTCCTTGCTGTTGGGAAAGCAGGCAAAACCAAATGAACACCTATTGGGTTTTGTGCGGCTCCTGAGTGCCAATTATCTGAGAATAACATGGTAATTATGTGACAAATGCCCTCGCACCAGCGAGGGAGAGATCTGTTATTCCCCAGTGAAACAGTTGGATGCACCTCAAGGTAATTCCGCTTCCTTCAGAAAAGATTTGCTTCTTAACAGAAATGAATGTGTTGCTACATGATGACTTATTATTAAATGTGTAATTTATGGTAATTTTAGGTAGCACCGACTGGCTGCCTTTTGGTCTTTGTTTCTTGAAAGAGCGCCAAGCACACAGATTTCCCATCCCATCCAGGGCTTTTGCAAACTTCACCTCGTGCTTTACAGCATCCCAGTAAAACAGGGAAAGTAGCCTGTGAACTGTAAATGAGTGACTGAGGTTCAGATGAGGGAGAGGGTCTCAGCTGTTCTGGGACTGCACTGTAGGTAAAGGGGGAAAAAATAATAAAACCAGGGAAAAAAAAAATCTTAATATGGACTCTGACCTCTAGTGGGAAAATTACTTAATCAAAACCATGAAAACTTTATATCCCATATAGAATTCATTAGACGTTTTTTGGGGGGTGGGGGGGGGGGTGGGGTGTTGTTTGTTTGTTTGTTTGTGTTTGCTTTGTTTTGTTGGATTTTTGTTAGTTTGTTTGTTAGTTTGTTTGAATTAGTTGAGCAGTGTAAGTTGAAGGACAGCGGACACATTAATTGGGACAGCAGAACTATTAATTAACCTGCAACTGGTTTTGCAGGGTGTTGTTATCCAGTTGCTGTTTCCTACAGCGCAGAAAAATAGTTTGATTGGGTTAATTCTCAGGCTCAACAGGCTTGGGAATATTTATTTAAACACTCAGAGATTCAACATTCTGAAGAACTGAGAACTGACCCCAACAGAAACATCTCCCCACCTACAGATTTTGGCATGCACACATGCCAAAATGTCAGAGTTTAAATGTGGCTTTCCTCAGTTGGAGCACATTGGTGCTCCTACACAAAGGATGTGTCTCGGGTCTGACAGAAATGCTGTCTTATAATAAAAGAGAAGTTTGCATTTATTATTTAATTCATTAGATTTCATGTCAATGGACTCTTATCTGAAAAGCAGGTAATGTGCACATTCAGTTGTGCAAAACTGGCACCGAATTTGGGAGGGTGGGGGGTGGTTACTCTGTTGTTTGAGGTTTTTTTTTTTTTTTTCCCTTTTATTTTTTAATGAAAAGTACAGTCATCTGTCTCCTTGTGGAATTTATACTCTGATTCACTTCAGGAATAGCTGTCCTTCAATAGATTTTTACAGCTCCCAAAGAGATATTTTGGTGAGGAAATGCTTTAATTTCCAGTGGACTGTATGTGGCCAGCTGTTACACCACCAAAATCACGCAGGACAGATGTTTGTTAAAATGACGGGGATTAGAATAGATATCCTGCAGCCTTCTTATTTTGCCAATAGAATTAGGCTGCAGAAGGAGAACTTACGCTGATTAAATATTTTCCAAGTGGTCTCTTGCACATCAGAAGCAATAGCAATGGTCAGCACCATGGTCTGATAATCTTGAGTGCCTTAGCAAGGATTAATGCTGCTCCAATCAAAGAGGAAAAAAGTCACAATAACAGGGACATGTGCTTACATGACCCAAGAGCAGATTTTCTGGAAGTTGCACTCTATTTCTTTGGGTTCCCTCTGCTCTGTGCGGAAAGTGTGTTTACTCCCCAAATCCATCTGGATTTTAAAAGCTGATTGTCAGCAGCATAACTGCTACCAGAGCCCGCTAAATAACTGCTTGGAAAATGTCCTCGTGGATGTTTTGTTTAGAAGTGTGGGGTTTTTGTGTTGCAAATGTGCCATGGTCATTTTCTCCCATTCCAGCTGTTATGCCGGCAAAAAACACTTCAGGTGTAAGCTTGGTTCCACCCACTGCAGTTTCTGCAGGAACAAATTCTTTCCCAAAATAAGAGCGGCTCAGGTCCTTGTGTCACTGTGCAGCCTGCACTTACCCCAGCTGACCCCAATCAGCATCACTGCAGCCATAAAGGAATAAATAAATAAACAAATTCGTGCTGCAAAGTCTTTCCCTTACATTTTTTTTCTTATTTTTCTCCCGTGGGATCAGAATTTATGTTGGAAAGGGGTAGCCTATGATATGCAAGACAAAATCTTTTAAGGATCCAAACCACGCCGAAACTGAATTTTTATGATCCTGCCTTTTAGGTAAAAACCATTTAACATGCCTTCAACAGTCTTCTCTAGAGTTTGAATAGGAATCTATAAAACTTTAAAAACCCAGGAAATCTAATACAAAATTCTATATCTGCTGTAAAAATTTTCAGGCTGCTTTCAAATTAAAAATTACAGTCTGCAAATTGAATTTTACAGATATCTTCCATAGGAATGGATTTCAGATCAAAATTAAATAAAAGGCACCACTCTTGGATTTCTCCAGTGTTGTGGGGTTGTTGTTCTTTTTTTAAAAATAAATACAACAGTAGAGAGAGTCTTGGTCTAGAATTTAATATGTCCAAAAGCAATTTTGCCGAGGAAATAATTCTAACATAAATTTAGGTAAGAATATTCAGATAATCTGAATTTTTCCTCAGAGGCTCAAATTGTGACAAAAAATCTTAACCTGCAACAGGCTCTTCCAGGCGACCATTCTGCACTTGTGTCCAAGAAGAAAGCTACTGAGTAAGCTCCCTGAAATATAATTTTGCTAAATGTTTGTAGCCTTTAGAGTTTATCAGCAAAACACTGACCAGTAGGTTCCTGCCTCAGAATTACAGTGGGAAGTTTTTGAATTAAAAGTATGAAGTAAAACACAGAGTTGGAAAGCCATTGTAGATAATTTCACTTCTTGAACTGTGATCCCAGACTGTCAGATGAAATGGAATGTGCCGTTTTGGTCATTTTCTTCCTCTTGATAAAATTGCAGCAATAATTGAGAGTGTAGGACTCTGCTCTGAATTTGGAATTTGATTCTTGAGAGTGTGAAGTGTTTTATGGGTGTAGAGGAGAATAATTTGCTGGCTTTTACAAATGACTTAGATACAGTGAGTACTTCAACTCTTAAAATGGTGTCTTCAGAGCTGGATTTTGACACCAATATTACAATTTGAAATCATTGCCCAAGTCCTGTGCAGATCACATGGGCTGCTGTATTTGCCACTATTATTTGCAATAAGAGGACACAAGAGAACACATAGAACACATTCATTTGGCCAAATTGCATTTTTTTTGTTTGGTTGAGTTTTTTTTTGGGGGGGGGGTTTGTTTGTTTTTTTGGGGTTTTTTGAGGTGTTTGTTTGTTTGTTTGTTTTGTTTTTTGTTTGTTTTTTTGTTTTTTGTTTTTTGTTTTTTGTTTTTTGTTTTGTGTTTAACTGCAGTGGCCAGTGCAGTGACTCTGCATTGGATGGAGCTGTCAGGCAGTACCTCAGCTGTGGCAGGTAAGGGATCCTTGTCACCAGAAAAAGAGTCTCAGTATCCCAACTTTTTTTTTTTTTTTTAAGTTGTCTTACTGGAATATTAATATTTCACTTCTTTTTTTTTTTTTT
>QVAJ01000030.1:3570117-3621449 GCA_003546035.1 Mixornis gularis | reverse complement strand
CTTCAGCTTCCATATCTCAGCTCTGCCATTGGAATTTTGGTTTTTTTTTTTTTTTCTTGTCTGGAGTATCTACAGTCAAGTGAGAAATGGCAAATCCATGTTTAGCCACCAAAGACAGAAGGCACAAAACCAGTGCATGTTGGCAGAGTAAATTAGAATTAATTAGACAGACACATAATTTATAAAGTGAATTAGAAATAACGAGGCGGATTCTCAAAGTTGTTGTTTCTCAGTGTCCGTGGTATGCCTTGCTCTTCACCCAGGTGATGATTTCCTCGTGGGTTTGACGTGTCCAACAGACCTAAATTCCCTCACTGGGTTAGCAAAAACCCTGCAGGGAGTTTTAAACACCAGCCCCTGCCACGTGCTCGAGCTCCTAAGAGAGGTCTGAAGGAAAATGTTTGCCACCTTTGCCCTGAAATGTACGACAGATCCATGAGCACAACCTGACCCTGCTGGTACCTGCTGACTGTGCCTGCAGGTGTGGGAGGGTGCAGAGCAGGAACGTGTCAGGATCTCTGTGTGGCAGCAAACACACTCTGGGTGGAGGCTGGAAGCATTTTAAAAAGGCCAAGCTGGGTTTGTTGTGTGGCTGTGGTTCAGGGGAGGCGTGAGTTCTTCAAACGCCGCAGGTTTCTTATCACCCTGTGAAAGTGTCAGGCAAGCGTGACATCCTTAAATCCCGGACTCCTGTGCACAATTCATATGGTGGAAAAGGGGGTTTCTGGTATTTTTCCTGCGTTTTTTTGTTTGGCACTGGCCCCACAAAAAAAACTTTGTCCAGGTGTACAGAGATTTTAACAGGCAAGTCTAAAGTAAGTGTATTCTGAAGAACCTTTAAACTGCAACACGAGAATTTTCTGTGACAGTTTTAGTCACACTGGGAGGAAAATATGTGACCCTCATTCTCTGTCCTGGTGGTTATTTATGGTGTTTTTTTAAATCAAAACTATGAGCTATGAGCCAAAGAATCATAAAATGTTTGGAAGGGACCTTAAAGCTCCTCCAGTGCCATGGGCAGGGACACCTTCCACTGTCCCAGGGAGCTCCAAGCCCCAATGTCCAGCATGGCCTTGGACACTTCCAGGGATCCAGGGGCAGCCACAGCTCCTCTGCCAGGGTCTCCCCACCCTCACAGTAAATAGTTCTCCAAAATAATTTATCAAAATCTACTCTCAGTTTGAAGACATTCCCCCTTGTCCCATCACTCTCTGTCCTTGTAAATTGTCTCTCTCCACCTTCCTTGTAACTTGTAGGTTCCCTTCAGGTGCTGGAAAGCCACAATTCCAGTGTTTGGTGTTTTAAATTAAATCACTATTAATATGAATCATCTCTAAAACAGACATTTATATTTTCAACCATTCAAGCAGCAAATAAATGCTGAGAAAATTTGAATATGTTTGGTAGGTGACAGTCCAAGAAGAAAGTGAACTTGTGTTGAAATTTTGAGAAGTTGCTTCTGAATAGCAATTACTGTAATTGTGTCACTTATTTTTTGCATATATACAATTAGATTTATTTAATTTTTTATATGTCTGTGCAATTAAAGCATCTTGGAAAGGTCATCCTTGACTTTCTGTATGTAGAGAGACTAAAAGTAGACGAGTAATGAGCCAAGCATTTATTGACAAAGCTTATTGTTGTAAGCTAATATTGTACTTAGGTTGTATTAGGTCTCTTCTAGTTAGGAGGAGCTGAGACAGCTTGATTTTAAATATTAAAAATAAAATGAAAAATTAAATAGCTTTGCATGTTTTCCTTCCTCAGGGAAACAATTTTTGGTCCACAGAAGTGCCAGGTAACAGTCAGTTCCCTGTAGTCCTTCAGCATCTCTGCTTCTCTTTCTTTTCTGCCTTTTTCAAAGTGTTTGCTCATTAGAAACAAAACATTTATCCTGCTAAAGCTAAAGATATAGTTCTTAAAAATTCCATTGTTACTCCAGAATCTCCATTTCCCCCTAACTAATGATGTTTATCTAGGAAAAAATGGTTTAAACGTCAAAGTTATTGACCTGACAGAAGCTCTCAGTAAGAAAATAGAAATCCTCGTTTAGACATGCAGCGATCCTCAGATTTACAGACAAAAAGAAACAGGTTAGAGGAGGAAAGCCAAGCAGCCAAAGGTTGAATACATACTCAGGTTTTTCTCTGATACATTTCGTCTTCAACTCTTTCCCCCGTCACTTTCAAGAATTCAAGTTTATTTTTTCCCCTTCAAACTTGTGAAATGTGCTGGTTTGATTTATTAGCTTTAATTGCCTACCAGTGTAATCCACTTTGCAAGGAATGGGAGGAGAGAAATAAAAAGGGAGAGAGAATCAGAATGGCCTTAACCCTGTATTTGTTGCCCTTAAAGGAAGGCTTTTTATCTCTTGTGTTTCTTGTTCCTAGTATCATAATAATCCATCCAGTTGGTTCATTTATTTCTGCCTTCAGAGAAAAAAAAAAAGTTACAATAAGTAATTAAAAAGTAAAAAAAAGGTAATGAAAAAGGTTACTTTTGTTGTGTTTATGTTCACAGTATGGTATTGTTTGCTCAACAAGGTTTTTTAAAAGTTTTGCTAGTAAAAATTAGTAAATTAGTATATTTAGACTTCCACAGAAGGCTCATGAAATAGTCAATATGAAAGTGAAAAAACCTCTTTACCTACTGTTGCATGTACCTGTATTTTAGTCACTTCAGGATTAAAGTGTTAAACTGGTATTATGTGGAATTCAATGTGCTAACTCATGATAGGTTTAATTTTAATAAAAATAAAATCAAAACTATAAATTAAAAGTTTTGCATAATAAATGCCAACAATTGTTCTTCGCAGCCAAAGTGAAATTTTCTTTGCTAATCAGTGGAGATGAAATAATGGGATAATAAAGGCATAGCAGTGGGGTGTAAATGATCGATTATCAAAGAAAAAAAATAGAAAATACAGACTGAAAAGGTATTTTTAAAATTGCATTCTGAGTTTGAGTAGAACAGTATTTGACAGAAGGATGTGCATAAAGTTTTGCATTGATTTTAGGAAGGTGGGGGAAGTCATGAGCCTAAATGCTTATACATAATGAATCTTATTTCTGGTTTAATGGCATTGTCACATCATTTTAGCAAATTAAATTACCCTGGTAATTAAATTACCCTAGTGCAAAAAGGGAGTCAGGCAGCAGTGAGTCACACACACTGATCCTACGGGTTGTACTGGGACAGAACTGGTGGAAAGGAGATTTACACTGGTAAGGAAAGGGTTTGCAGGGGGCTGCTTCAATCTTTAGTGTCGTGGCAGACCTGTGGCTCATGTTTTTGAGCTGTAGTTTATCCAAAACTACAGTGTTTAAACTACAGTTTATCCAAAACTGAGTGTTCTTTTGCCTCCTTGTCCTGAACATTTGTGTGTAGCAGCTCATTCTGATTCTTTTAGTTCCTCTTGCTCCTCAGTGCACGTTGAGAGCCCTCAGATCAGATCATTATCTCTTTTATAGAGAATTTTGAGATCCAGCATTCTGGTCAGGACTCGCATCCCCATGAGTATGGAACTGTTATTGCATAATTATTGATTTCCACATTTGAAGTGACAAGCTGCAATTTTGAATGCTCCAGCACATTTTCAGATTTACTCTTTAAAGATTCTTCCTTGCTCCTGGCATTTAAACCCCCAGAATCTGCCCCTTGGCATCCCTGCCAATGTTGATTCCACAGCACACGTAACCAAAGCTGAAGGAGGAAGAATTGCTTTGTCCAGCAGCCCAAGTGACCATCAGGATGAGCTGCCCAAATTGAGGGCAGCCTTTAAATCCATTCTGTGCAGCACTGAAACTTTTTCATGTGCAGTATTGATTCCGTTCCCATTCTGATGAACAAAACTCTGATTGTGCACTTGAATGACCTTGGAATAATAGAATCTGCACTGTTCCTGCCCTGAGACTGGCACATTTCTATCACAGTCCTCAAGCAGTACCAGAAGCAAATAGATTGACTATTTCTTTTTTCAGCGCTCTGCAAATAGAGAGTTTTCTGTTTCAACTTAAATCCTTCCACTATAAGTTCCAAAATATTTTTTAAAAAAAATTATTTTTCTTTCCGCAGTCTGATGTGAAATCATTTTTATCAGGATTTTGGTATAAATAAAAATATAAACTGATCTGAATCAAGTTTTTCGGGCCTGTTTCTCCCATCTGCTGCCAGCTCTGTGTTCCTGTCTTGTGCTGCACTGATTTTTATGCCACTGTGTGTTGGAGGGCAGAGGGAAAAAACCAAAAAAAACCCAAAAAAACACCAACCCTATGTAAAAAGATACCATTTTGGATATAATTAATCAGTCTAAAATGGTTTATCAGGGCTTGTACAAATAATAACAAGGCACAAGCAAGGGCTCTTCAATGTCTAAGAAATGTCACTAGGCAAGGGAAATGTCAATATTAAGCCTGGCTTAGTGACTGTGGGACAGCCCTCAGAAGACTTCCAGCCCTCAGTCCTGTGAAATATCTGTTAAATGTCCACAAAATAATTGAGTTCATTCAGCCTGAGACTTTGGACTCCATCCTTTATGGTGGTCACAGGACAGGAGAGGTTTTGTGCTGTGACCTTGGGTATCAGAGCCAGCTCAGGTCAGGAACTCACACTGCTTCCTGCAGGGATTATCCTGCTGGGATCAGGTGTAATTCTGCTCCTCAGTTCTGAGTGCTGGGGACAGAAAACTTACCAACTGGCTGCTGTCTCAATAAAACCCAGGCTGGGAATGTGCAGAGTTAAACTGCTCACAGGTTATGTGGCAAAACTGTCAAAAAAGGTAAAATAAGCTGTGGCTGTCCCATCCCTGGAAGTGCTCAAGGTCAGGTTGGAACAACCTGAGACAGTGGAAGGGGCAGGAACTGGATGGACTTTAGGGTCCCTTCCAACCCAAGCCATTCAGTGATTCTATAAATTCAATACAAGTTGATTAAAACTCCTTTCCAGGGATATTGACGTTGGAATATCCCATTTAAAGTACTGCTGTATTCCTAAAGGGAAAATACTTATGATCAGAAAACCACAACCTCCTAGTGATGAATGCTTTCAACACCCAAATTCCTGCTCTTTTCTAAAAGCTTCATTTCATACCATTTATGCATTTCATTACAGATTTAAAAACTTAGGAAATGAAGTTTAAAAACCTTGAAGAAAACTTTTTAATAAGTCGTACCTGAAATGCAACCTATTCACATCTGTCTTTGTGAGTCTTCCTGGTAAAATATGAAAGCCAAATGTTATCTGCTCTGAAGGAACACTGAGCAAGACAAACTATTTGATGTGACACGTTCATGCTTTGCTTGTCAGCCAAAACAGTTTTCACCATTATTCACTGCCCTCTGTGTGCTGAAGAACATTTCTGAAGTAAGCTGAGCACTCTTGTGTTTGGTGATAGTGTGTTACTGGGAAAATAAAACAGCCACAATTATCTGCTCAACAAATGGAACTTGTCAGCTGGCAGGCACACAGAGCTGATGCAGATGGCCAGCTCAGGAAAGCTGTCAAGCAGAAGAAGGACTGAAATAAAATATATTTTCTTCATATTCTGTGGATTTTCTAATTTTTTTTTTTTTTTTAAGTGTAGTTCAGAGGATGTCAGCGCTGATTCATAGCTCAGGTGTTTTCCCAGCTCCTGGAGAAAAAACCAAAAAATGCTGTTGGGGGAAGAGCTACTTGTAGCATGGTAGCAGGGATCTTTGGATGGGATGCTGATGCTGTGGAGAGGGTCTTTACATGCAAGTGTTCCTCTCCTTGGAGTAAAAGGACAGGATTTATGTCTGCTATACACAGAGATTTTTGGAAACATAAAGTTAGAGTTGCTGTATAATCCAGGACAAGTAACTGTTCTCTTTTTCTTGAATGAATGTCCTATTTTCCTCTGCTTAGAGTTGCGTGTTGGGAACACCTGGGAGAAACACCTTTATTGGAGAGCATTTTTATTGTTTGCTGTTCTGTTTGTTGCTTTATTTCTTACAGGTAATGAAAAACACTCCTTTGGACCTTCTCATTCTCACAAGGTGTTGTCTCTCTTTGAAGCAGAGAAATAAAATAAATACTGCAAAATGTTAGGCTAAAATAAAAAGTACAAGAAAGCTACCTTAGCACAGAGATTGTTGTGCATGTTGGAGAAATTTTACTTATTTATTTATTAATATATAATTTTGCCTACCCTGCAAAGTGATGGTACTAAGAGAAGCTTTGTCTAAAAAAATTCTATTCCCGTGGAGTGTTTAAGATTTTCATAGACAACAGCTGAGCTGTTTTGGTTTTGTGGCATCAGATTTCCAATTACTCTGGTTTTTGCTTGTTTGTTGTGGCTTTTTCA
Source organism: Mixornis gularis (assembly GCA_003546035.1). Taxonomy (NCBI): domain Eukaryota; kingdom Metazoa; phylum Chordata; class Aves; order Passeriformes; family Timaliidae; genus Mixornis; species Mixornis gularis. Next base: position 3,615,127 of record QVAJ01000030.1, on the reverse strand, counting down.
TTTGGTTGGTTTTGGTTTTTTTGGTTTTGCTTCTTTCCTTGGTTTTGGGTTTTAATTGGGTTTTTTGTTTGTTTTCTTGTTGCTTTGTTTTGGGTTTTTTGGGTTGGTTTTGGTTTTTAGTTCTTTATTTTTTGTGGTTTTGTGTTTTGTTTGGGGGAGTTTTCTATGTTTTTTGTTGTTCTGTTTGGCTTTGGGTTTTGTTTGGATTTGGGGTTTTTGTTTGTTTGTTTTTTGTTTAATTGATAATACTCAGAGACAGGTTTTGCTCAGTTTTGTTCAGTGTTTTGGTTTTCAATTTTTTTTCAATGGCTGCAGTGCTGGGGCAGAAATTTTGTCTTGTCATTTGAGAGCAAAGACATGCCATGAACACAAAAGGAAAAAAATTGAAAACAAACAGAAGGAGACTCTCAGTCTGTCCTGAGACTGTAGAATACCCGGTGAGGAGTGTTGAGTCAGTCACAAGGGACTTTTCCAAGAGCTCCTGTGTGAGACACATTTGGTTGGATGTGCAATCCTTGGATGCCAGACTCCTCGGGGCCATCACACACCCCATGGTTGGATCCAAGGGGATGAATCCTTTGATCTGGAAGGATTAGAAGCCACCCCTGTGCCTGTTTAAACTCATTTGATTGCACCAGCTCTTGTTATTTTCCTTTGCTCCGTGGCACATCCTTAGTACAAAGCTGAAACAGGAGATTAATATTCACTTTTGTGTGTGTACCCTCTGCTGCTCCGTCTTAAGGAGGAAAGTGTTGAGCAGCCCTTATTTATTTTTAATGGAAATCCTGATGTGTGCCATGCCTTGCTGTAGTTCAAACGACTCTACATCCCAGTCTGGTGTGAGGCAGGTTGTACACTGCTTTTTGCTTAACTTCTTACAAAAAAAGTAGCTCGAGGCTGTGTCAAAGATTAACCTGCTCGTGGGACTCTGGAGATAGAGAGCTGGAAAGGGTGAAAAAGCAGCTGGGTTTTGGTGTGGGTTTTTGAATTTTTTTTCTAATGTCTCCATTGTCTTTTATATTAAAAGCTTCCAGCACCTGCTGTCTTTAAGAGATCTTTTGATCTTAAATTCTTTGAACCTGGGGGCTTTAAGAACACAGGCTGCCAAAGTGCCACATACGGGAACTCAAGGGAGTTTTACAAACAAAACCAGTCACAACAAAAAAATTGGCAGAAGAGTTGAGTGATCTGTGTTGGCTTTTGTCTCTATCAAGTTTTAGCCCGCTTCAAAATATTTGCATAAAAAGTTGTAAACATCACTATATTTCTTATTATTTTTGTTCAGGTGTCACGTCCTGTAGATGCAGGAACACTATATAACGTGCTTTTACTGAATTTGCAATTCATTGGGGCTTTTTCTTTTAAGGAAGTGAACCCTAAATGCTAAACTTCAAGAAGAATTATAAACTAATAAAAATATAGATTTATCTATAGATAAATATAGATTTATCTATAGATTAAATGCAGATTTATCTATCTCTACCTGTTCCTTCAAAGACCATTGAATCATAGAATGTTTTGGGTTAGAAAGGATTTTAAAATCAACCATTTTCAATCCATGGCAAGGATACAAATATAAGTTTGCTTTAAGGGGATACATATATACATTTAAATTAATTCTATTTAATAATATATACATTTATATATATATATACATACCTCAAACTTATATCCCATCCATACGTTTATTTTTTCTGTAGATTGGTGAGTCTCTATATATTTATATTTCCACATACATGTGCACACTCTGTTTTTGAAGCACTTGAAGCATCTGCACTTTAGCTGGGATTAATATTTCGTGTCACATTGAAAAGCTGAATTGAGTTTGTCTTTAAAAGTTGAGCCTGAAGGGCTCGAACTATGGAGCTGAAATTGGACTAAAAATGTTGTCTTTTATAAAGCTTTGTGTTTTTTTCTGGTCTCTAATTTGTCAGGGGCTTCACACCACCCTCACACTCTCCTGTCTTTTTTTATTTTTTTTTTTCTGCTTAGTTCCTCGAGGCTTTTGAGTGTCTGAAAAAAACATCTTGGTGAACTGTTGACGTTTTCCCTCCCTGATTTCTTTACCTCTATTATTTGACTGTTTTTTTCCTGCATTTTGACCATTTCGGTTATTCAGTGTTGACAATGTAACTTTTCCCCGCTCACATTTAATTAGTGTTGAAATGTGGGTGTTGGAGATGTTTGACTTATGTCCCTCCAGATGTATGAGCAGAATTTTCAGTGTGCCATATGGGAGCAAAGAAACATGAGACATAAAGCTTTATTAACCTTTCAACAGGAAATTTAAGTTGTTATTGAACACTTTGTTATCAAAGCAACCCTAACTACAACATTTTTTTACAAGAAAGCCCAGTATTAAAGAGGTAATTCCAGACAGTTGTTTGCATTTTATTTGTGTGACATAATGACCATGATTTTTTACTTCTGTGAGCTCTGGTGGAACATTCTGGGTTTAGCATGGTTTTAGTCCAATTATCCCAGCATGAAAAGGGAAAACACAGAGCAGAGTAGAAGAACCCCATGAGCAGAGATTCTCGTGAGTTACACCAAAAACCAGACACGAGGACACACACAGCACTCACTGGTCACCCTGCAGGGGAAACAAGAAAAAAGCAAATTGATTTCTTATACAGAATACATGAATCCTTTAATTACCCCACAACAATGGTTACTGCACAGTCACCAGGGCTTCATAGAGCCAGCACTCAAATTGCACATATTGAATTTACTCCAATGGGTCATATATGAAATTGTATTAACAGAGCCTGACGGATTTTAACTGATTTCCCACCATTATGATATTGTTGGGCCTTGTTTTACTGCTATCAACACTTTTGGAACAACAGCTGCATTGGAGAACTCTAAAGTCTATCACAGATTTTCTCCAAAAAGAAAGACTTACATAATTTCATTTCAGTCAACTGTTCAAGTCATGTCAATTATGCCCAGTGCCTGTCTTTGAAAATGATGTCCCAGTGCTTGCGTTACCAAGCAGGAGGTTTTGAGAAGATTGTTGAAAGCAGAAATTAATATCAAGACTCTGTCCCCTGGGGTAAAACGTGTCATACCTGGATTTTGATGCCACATATTCCTGTCATCGTTTTATTATTTGATCCTGTTACTTCAGCTGAGCAAAAGACGTGAAAAATCCACTGAGAACTCCATAAATGGCCCTTGTATTATAGGCAGACTGTCTATGGAAAAATCTATTTCATTTTGACTGTTTCATTAGTAAGTACAGAAATTGCCAAAATAACAGTCAGAGCTTAAAAAAAATCTAAAGCCAGATTTGCAGGTGGCCAATAGGAAATAAATATTTAACATCAAAACAGAGGCAGAAGTGGAGAAATCAATAACCTTTGACAAGTAACTTATAGTCTACAGAGACTCTTAATATATGGTCACTGTAGCACCACAAATAAACAAAAAAATGCCCATCAGGTATCAAAATCATTTTGGGTAATAAATTATGAAAGAGAATTCCTGGAAAGTTGTTTGTTAAGACAGTAGGAAACCAGAAGATTCTGTGTACAGCTGACAGAAGCAGTATCTGCTTTTTGATTTTCTCTATTTATTCTTTCCCTCCCCACACTGGAACTCAGGAGAATATACAGTATATCCAGCAGCACAAATCCCAGTGAAAAATGTTGATCCTGACTGCATTCCAGTGCAGGCAGAGCATCCTGTAAATAATGGTCTTCCTTTTCCCCCCACCTCTTTATTAGCTTCTCTCCCGTGCTGACTCTATCAGAGCACTTTTATGTCAGCTTCTATAAATTATTGGCACACCCTATTGATCTGATTGTGAGCGCAGCAGTGACGTATTTAAATCTTGGCTTTGGTTTGGGAGCGTGTGCTGCATTTTATTGCCAGAATTCCCTCACTGAGAGGCTGAATTCATTAAAAAACAGCGAGACTGGCTGGAAACCCTAGGCTGGAGCCTTTCTCCCTCTGTCCCCATGGCTGTTCCAGCAAAGATTTCCATAAAGTGTGCTTCACCTTTAGTAGAAATTCCCTGGCTGCTGTGAGAGCTCACCAACCAGGAGCAGGGCTGCTCCACGGAGATGGGGTAAGGCAGGAGTGCCTCTACCTCCAGATAATTTTTAGCACAAAGGCTTAACTCTTCACTTTTTCAGCCTAAAGACAGTTCCTGAGCAAAGTTCAGGTATTTCTGCTTTGTTTTGAATTAATTATTTACTTATATACAGTGGCAGTGGTGTCCTTTGGCTTTGCTGTTTAATACTTTGCTAATTATCTGGCTTGGAGAGGACTTTGAGGGTCCCGAGGTCAGTGTCTGTAAATGCTGTTGGTTTCTGGCTGTTGCTCATTATATGAAGATATTAGAAAGGTTGTCAGACCTTTTCTGTGACTTTGACACCTGAGGAGAAAACATGCATATAATGTCAAAAGAGTTACTTTTGACTTTGTGCAGACACACACACAATCTCTCATTGTTATGCTTGAGAAGGAAACGCAAAACACTTCAGTAGTTCAGACATATTATTTTGTCAAGTCCTTACTCTGTCTTGTTGACAGAATACATTTTCTCAAAAGCTGAAATCATTCTGTCAAGGAAACTTATTTTGTGCAATAATCCTGCTTGTTGACAAATGTTCAAAAGGGAAAAAAATGTTCAATTATTCTGGGAATGTTCTGCCTGGTATCTCCAGGATTATTTATTTTGCCATGGGAAAGAATGGTTATTACTTTGTAGGTGAACTATCCAGGCCTTGATGTAATGAAGGAAAAACGTATTTTCTTTACATATATGTGAGTGTGCTTTGGGGGAAAGCTTTTTTTTCAAAGAATGTTCAATTTTAGGTTGCATCCCAAATGGATGATCAGCATTGGAGGACAGGTAAGGTGTGTGTGGAGGGAGTGGAGAAAGGATGAGCAGAACCCAGACATATCTGTCAAGTGTGCCAAGAATCCCAATGAAATGGAGACGTGTTTTCAAGTGGACTCATGTAGCCTTGGTTTCATGCTTGAAGTGTTCTGGTTTTCTGAAATTCTTTCTCAAGGAATTTTCTGTAAACAGAAGAAATGTTTTTGTAGCTGTGCCTGTGTTATTCATTCCAGTTCCTAGCAGGGACTTCTTCTTGATGTCCCTCTGGTCTGACCAATGTGATTGAAGAGGTTTGCCTTCGTTTCACCCATCAAATTGATCTGTGTAAAATAGTATAAAAGGGAGACACATCCCAAAAATAAAACAGCATTTTTCAGTCTTCCGGATCTCGAAGTCTGTGCCTTTGTGGTGTAATACAGTGTCATCCTCACCTTATCAGTTACATATATATATATGTAAGAAAAGTATGAGAATGATAAAAAATGTTTGCGTTTCTACTTTTTTTTTTTTCTCTATGACCTCCACATCACATTGGTTCCAGTTTAGGAAGGTGAATTCCTGAGTCTTGTTCTGTTTATTTTTTTACAACAGAAGGAATGCTGAAAATGTGCCTGATTTACTCTACTGAGTGACAGGAGCACTGTGAACACCTCAATATTAAATTTGAGTGTACTGAACCCTGTGTATTTATCTTGTGTAAGGATAAATATGCAAGGCACCATGTCAAGCATAAGTGTCACCTTTGCTTTTTGGTTCCGGGTGGCGTTGGTGACAAACTTGCACTAATTTCAGTGGGTTAGAAATAATCTTTTGACTCTCCAGGGTCTCTCAATGCAATTTAAACTTTTGAGCTTATTAAGGAACTTTGGAAAAAACCTGTTGGAAATTGAAAGATGTCAGGGAAGAATTTTAAACTTCTTTTGATGGTATTTTATGAGCTCTGGTTGAAGCCTTTTGTTTAAAATTTTGTCTAATGAGCATTAGTTTAATAATTAGCCCTTATACACTCTCAGTGCTTTTAACATTTTCTCCTCCACTGTTAAGTGACTGTGATGTCTGTGCTTGTGCTCTGCTCTTCCTTCAGGTTTCATCAATAAATCTTCACTCACCTGGGCCTGCAAGAACTCATTCTGGTGATCTTTGGATTTGATCAGACTTCCTTTGTTCTGTAGACTTCCATGAGTAAAATAAAATCTGTGATTTGGCTTTGGATAATGATGCTTGTCCATTAATTGATACCCAAGAAGTTTTCATTCTTCAACAGTGCAGCGACCTTTTTTATTGTGCTCCTGCTTATTCTATTGTTCCCAGCTGTATTGTCTGCCACATGAGTTTAAACAGAATAGTGGATTTTTTTTTCCCCTCTTCATATCTTTCATTCACTCTATTGATTTACCAGTCCTTTGTAGTCTTACTGTCAATTGTCTTGATCTCTTTAATTCCTAATATACAGCATTTTTGTCACACATTAAAAAAAGGTGTCAGTCTATCTGATTTTGCATTCAAAGGAAATTCAGATTTTTGAAATAATAAGCCTTGTGTTAGAACTTATGCTTCTTTGACACCTTTAGATCAAAGAGAAAAGCAACAGGGTTTTTAATAGATACTCTTAGATGTAAATCGTATTGAAAGACTAAGCAAAAGTAGAACAGTCCTGACTTCTCCTTTCAGAGAGGCAACATCAATCTCTATTTATTAGTTTCATCTCACATCTCAGAACTGGTTTCACACCTGAAGAGGTTCAGCAGGGTATCCAACCAACATCCTGGAGGTCCTACATCTCGTGCTCTCACCTCCACTCACAAAATTGTTAGATTGCATCAGTGTAGGAACTCATCAGGTAGGAGACATTTTTTAATTCCTTGAGCTGCGGTGAGGTTTAACCCAAAACAGGAGGATGAGTGCTACTGACTCACAGTTTGAAGGGTCAGATAACTTCTTTCAGTCACCCAGCAGATGAAGTGTATTTCTGGGGTGAATGTGCTGCGTTCCTGGGTGGGAGAAACTTCATCTGGAGTTTTCCAGTATCAACAGAGTTTTGGTGCATCTGTACTTTGACATCTCTTTTCCAGATATGCTGCTCTCAGAGGTGGTAATACCTGGTCTGAATTTTCAGTTACCATGCTTGTTTTAATCCAGCACTCTTCAGCCTGATTCCCATTTCTCTGATGAGATGAGTTGCTGATTCTTTGTCCTCTCAAGGTGCTCATGGTGGAGGAAAAGGCTTTATTGCCAGTGGCATTAATTCATGTAGAATATCATTTAGAGGCATCTTGTAAGTTAAAGCCTTCTATTTCTGGTTTTTCTCCAAAGTAATGAAATATTAAACTCCAATTAATAATTTAAGAGAATTGCTGCTAAGTTCATTTAGCCAATTGAGTGTCTGTAGAGACACCAAGACAACCTCTCACCATTTGAACTCAAGATAAACATGAACACACCTAAGTAGCCTTAGATTATCATAATAAATCATTCTAAAATGTCACTCTAAGTCGTTGCAGTGGTTTATCATAAATGTTACCAGTTCATTTTAAACACCTTTAGACATGACCATCCTCTTTCACAAGGTGGTTAAAGTGCAGAGTTGTGGTTCTATAGTGGCACTGGGGAACCTGTAAATGGACATTTCTCAGGTTAATGGCTGTGGTGGTGCTGCAGCCCTAATGCATGATGCTCTATTCATTCTATTCCTTTCTGTCACTCCACTCTCCTAAAACTTGCCATTAGTATTTCATTCATTTTCTCTGCTCAGTCTTATAAATTTGATATTATACAATGTCTTAGGGGAAATAATTTTCTCATGAGAGTCATTGAATCATAAGATCATCAGATTGAAAGAAATCTCCAGTCCAGCATCCTACTCAGTGTAGGGTCAGCTAACAATATCTGTTCAGAATTGTTAAAGATAGAAATGATTTAGGGGTTGCAGTGGTGGTGGTGGTTTGTTGTTGTTTAATTAACTGAATCCTGTGGAATACAACATATTCATTAAAACCACTAAATTGTTATTACTTATTTGCTAGGTGCTTTATGAGATTTAGTTGCAGCACTGTTTTCACACCATATTTGTGAGTATTTTTGAAGGCAGGCTCATAAGCCAACAAAGCATATTTGGTTTGTAGTATTATAAAAACTATTCATCAGCTGTAATCCACTAGACAATCATTAAGAGAGATGAAACCCAACTGTCCATCTAAATATTTTGTTTAATTTAAAGGCATTTTCTATTCTGTACAAGTTTATATTCTATATGAGACATTAGAATGGCATGAGGCATTAGATAACCTTTATCAAATAAGATGTTTGCTCTGATAATTTATTAACTTTTTCTCTTCAGAGGTAAGACTTTTTTTTTTTTCTCAAATCATAAAAATACATGAAAATTGTGTAATAGGTTTAACTTAAGACTAGTAGAGCAAGAAAATGATCTGCTAGGGATTGCATTTTTCTACTAAATCACAGCAGGTCAGAGTTGTATATTAAGTTCCCACTTTTTCTTGGCCTTGCAGAGACACCCTGACTCTCCTCATCATTAGCTGTGAATTGTCACTTTTCTTTTGTAACTGAAGTCTTTATTATCGCTGGCATTATACAAATGTGTTTGAATAGTTCCTGGGGGTTTTTTTGCTGATGAGTTGGCTGTTGATAGGATTTGAAGAGGTGTTTAAAAAAGACCTAAACAAACCAGGTACCCCTAACCCACTGATGATGTTGATAGTGAGGGAAAGTCTTCCTTAACCAAACTCAGCTGTGTTGAAACTTTAAAGTGGGAAGAGCAGCAACTCTCACATCCTGTCTGGAGGGAATGTGGAGTGTCCTGAGGGTGTCTGTTGTCAGCTCCTCACCCTGATCTTGGATTTCCTTACCTGAGCTACTCCTCTGGTGGCTGTGCCTTCTCTGTGTTTTGTGCCACAGCTGTGGGTTGATGCATCCATCAGAGTTCTGGAATTGGCAAATCTCTGTTGTCCCTTTCACCTAAATAATATCCTTAGAGTGTAGGTTACTCAGAAGAGGAAGTTTGAAGATGGATGCCATTGCCACAAAAGCCAGGCAGGTCACAGAGGGCTCAGCACTTGACTTCTCACCACACAATGATGATGTGTCCACCCCTGTGCATTACTTTGGGCTCAATGTCTTTTGATTCCTCCAGAAATGATGAAGAAAATCTAAAGGTTTGATGCTGGGGTTTTTTGTCAGTTCTTCAGCTGTTGTATTGAATTTTGAAAATACATTTCACAACAGCAAGGAATTGCTGCCTTGCCCTGTGTGAGCCATCACACTGCAGAGCCTGCAGGTATTCTCTGCAGAGGGGGCTGTGACACTTCAGGCCTCTCAGTGCTTCCTCCTGTATTATTCTTGAATTTTTCCTTCTGTTCCTGACTGTGTCTGAGCTGTGCCATCAGCTCTTAAAGAGTGAAGAGAAGCCAAGCTCCAGCTGGAGTTTTATTGATAACCTGACCAAGGGATTTGGTCTTTTCTTTCTCATTGCCAGACTTGGTTCAGTCACGCAAAACACGTGACTGCTTCTCCTTATCCCCTCCCTCAATAATTAATGTTTGTTGCAATAGCTCTGAGGGAAATCACATCTTTAAAATTATACACTGAAACCCTAAATTTGATTTTTCAGACAAAACATTTTTGGATTCAGGCTGAGTTATGTCCACAACAGCCCCAGAAAACTGGTACAGATAGATTGCAATGTCCGGTCGTCCAGGATACCTCATGAGCATCTCCTCTGCCACTAGGAAAAGCTGTAAACCTCAGCTGAACCATTTCTAGGGTAATTTAAAGATATATTTTGCTTTTTGCTTTGTTTTCTCACACTTAGGTTATAAATGTTCACCTCATCTATCTTACAGCATTTCTTCCATGACAAGGAAAATGTCATTTGCCATCACTTCAGTTCTGAATTTGTGAAAAAAAAAAAAAAAAAAAAAAAAAAAAGAGATACAAACTCATTTGAGAAGGGAGCTGTGTCTTAAGAACCTGTTTTCCAAATTGCCCAATATTTTGGCCACCACCTTGAAGCATAATAATTCTAAACCATTTGAGTCAGCAGGTGGAGAGTTTGGAATAGCCCTATATTAAGTAGTAAGCAATTTTCAACCATAGCTATAGTGAACTGCTATTCAGCTGTAATATATGGAAAATAAGTAAAATAATTCACTTGTGTAATACTTGCATTGCATTTTAAAGTTTAACATCTCAGCAGTTTTATGAGAAGGGAAGTATTATATGACAAATCGTATACCTCGTGATAATTAGAAGATGTGCTTAACTCTGCCATTAAATCAACTTTCTTCTTCAGAAGCCTCTTACTCCAAACTTGTGTATTGAGTGAAAAAAAGTCAGGTCTGTTCAGATGTCCCTGAGAGAAAGAACCTGTGAATCTTGCTGAGAAGATCCTCACAAAAGCAGGTGGCAGTCCCTTATGCATTAAAGTGAAAAGTAAGCCAGTAATGCAGCCACTGTGAGAGGGAAGTTCTGAAAGTTTCAGAGCTCCGTCACTCACGAGTAAAAATGTGTCACTGGGTAAGAAAATGACCCTGTTTTATATTTATTTACTTATATTATTAGTAGAGAAAATATATTTATATATTTAGTAGAGAAAATAGAACTCATCAGGAGATTCTCATCATTCCATGGCCAGATTTAACAGAGAATTAGATTTCTGTTGCTGGAGTTTATATGATGATGTCAAGGTGGTGTTTCACCAGGGCAGTTCTGAAGATGCTGTTCCATATATGTTGTTAGATGACCATAAGTGATACTGAACTCAGGTGTTGAGCCAGACTCTCCAGCCCTGTGGCTCTACATATGAGTTTATTCTTCAAAACTTTCAGAGATTAAAACTTAAGCTATGTTAAAAAAAAAAAAAAAACAGTTTATGAAGGTATTATTCAAAAAACTTCCTCAGCAATTTTTTTCCCCTCAATCTACCCCTAGATGTTGTAAAAAAAGTAAACAAATTAGGCATATTTATTCTGCTCACTTTGAAGATTTCCAGAGGAATTTGTACAAAGGTAGGCATGCTCAAATTAATTTAATGGTGTCTGGATTTCCCTGATGCTGAGCTGCTGCAGATGTCATTCCAATGTGTGTGCAAAACAGGTTTCTTGACAGGTGTGCTTTTTTCTCTCACACTGCAAGAAAATGCACATTAGTAAATTAGACAATCTTTGTATGAAACATCAGACACAATTTGGGGGTTTCTGAGGATGATAAATTTCTTTGTGGTCGAACATCTGGATCTCGTTACTTCAGTAGCTTTTCCTCAGTGATGGAAACGTTGTCTAATATGCACCTTCTGTCATGTTCATTGGTTCAAATGTTTATTTGGGAGAAGAAAGGATAACCTTTCAGTACTTTATTTCTACGGCTTGAATTTGTTATGGTGTTGCCTAGATAGAAGAAAAAGTGTTTTTAAACTCTGGGGAGCAGATGGTTCTAAAAACCTTCATGGAATACAGTTTTCCACCAATTTCAGGAGCGAAGTGCAAGGATTTTTATGCCTTATGGGGGTGTAAACAGAACTGAATTAGAAGAAGAAAGAGGCAAATGCCAATAAAATATTTCCCAAATAATGGCATGAAGTTGTGGTCAGGGGAGGTTTGGGCTGGGTATCAAGAAAAGGCTCTTTCCTCAGAGGGTGGTGGGTGCCTGACCAGGTTGCCCAGGGAATGGTCACAACACCAAACCTGCCTCAGGAAGGCAGAAAACACTGAAAAGAGCTCAGGAAGCCTTTGGAAAACACTCCTGGGCTCCTGCTGGAATTGTTGAAGTTGTCCTCAGCCGGGCCAGGAGTTGAATTTTGATGATTTTTGAGGGTCCCTTCCAACTTAGGTTATTCTGCGATTGAGTGGAATACATTTTGTGCCACGTGACTGCTCCAGTGTCAGCTTTGTTCTCGTCTTTTTTTGGCAAGTCATACATTCAAGTCTTTGAATACAGAGCTCTATTCTCACAATTACCATGGATTCCCTTTGAATTTTCCATCTTTTTTTTTCTTTTTCCCCCTGAGGAATTTGGTGCCATTGGTGAAAGGTACGATGACCAGCATGACCAGCCAGCACCTGTGCTGGAAGCACTACGGTGAGAACACTGACCTGATTTTTGGTTGGCAGTGTTGGGGCTAATATCAGTTATGCCTGGAATGATCAGAGGAAGAGCTGGCTGAGTGACTGCACGGATGTTTTAGAAGGGCCATCAGGTCTGAATGCCAAGTAACAGCGCGTCCATGAGTGGCTAAAATTTTTCAAAAGCAACTCTTGACAGGATGGTAATTTCGGATACAGACCTTCCGAAGGAAATAAACCTGAAATGAGATTATGGCCCTGTTGGTTTTATTGATTGATTTAACACTTCTGGAAGCTTCCAATGTGCTTAAAAGAATCACCAGCTCCATCTCTGTCACCCATTTAACTTCTGTCACCATTGCAGTGTTGGCACTGTAGGACTGGCACACAAAGGCACAGCTTCAACATGAAACAGCTGAAAACGCTTCCATCAGTTAGAGCAGAAGGGGTGTTTGTGCTGAGGATGGTGAGTTCATTAGTATTTATTTGTTTTGTATGAATTGGAAAGAGAACAAAGAGTAAATCAAGCTGACAGCAGCTCTCCTCCCAAACAAGCAGTGCAGCCTCTGCAAAAGTGGAGGAATGTCCTTGCCTGTTGTTTAGTCAGAAAAATAGGAAATTAATTTTTTAAAAATTAAAAAGAAAAATTAAAAATAGCACTTTAAATGAAAGGAATAACTAAGGCATTGCAATGCAGAGCTGAAAATGAAGCCATGATCCTCCTCACTTTGGGTTTATTTTATGCTTACAGAGAAAGTAATTCTTTGCCTAATCAGACCCTTGTTTAAAGTTACCGCTGTTTAATTAAAATCCATAAATATGATTTTCACAACTGACCAAAACCTTGTGATATGTGTGAGGACAAGGGTTTCAAGTTCAGATTTCAACCAATAATTCAAGCATACGTTTAATGTTTTATTTGTGGAAGTGATAGGACTACTTGGAACTCACACTTTAAATATTTTTGCCAGGTGCTGGATTGAGCTGTTCCAGTGGACGCCTCAACCCAAGTGTGAATAGATATTGCATCTAGCAAATGTGTGTGCAGATCTGCTATTTGGATAGAAGAGCTTTCCAGCTGGGAATATAATTTAGTCTGCAGCAGCTCCAGCAATGGTTATTTCCTCGTCGTCTAATCTTTAAACATCTTCCAGTAAAAGACATTTGATACTTAAATATTAATAGTGGCACACAAGAACGGAGATGGTAAGGCAGTATAATATGTGGGAGTGACATGGAAGAATAGCATGGGATTAATTCTGAGAATGTTATGATCAGGTTAATGCTGCCTGCAATACTCTTACTGAATCCCTTTTATTTAATTTTTAATAATTTATTTTTCATTTGGATAAAATAAAAGTCGAATCACAACACAAAATTGCATTTGCCAACGAGGGTTTGTATTGCTGATATTTCATAAATCGTGTCAAAAGTGATAGCGATACTTTGATGAAAAATGTAAGCATGAAAAGATGACTTTAGCAGTAAAAATAAATTTAGAAAGTATTGCATTTGTAATAACAGTTTACATTTAATTTGTAAGTTGAAACAAAAGAAATATAAGAAAAAGAAATCAGCTAAGTTATAATACCGACTTTTTTTTATTAAAGGAAAAAGTTAGCCTAAGTTAGTTCTTTTTTTCCAAAACTAACTCCCAGTTTAAAAAATGAAATGAAATATTTGTTTATGTAAGATGCAAAGACTGATGGCTGTGAGCAGCTAGGTAATAGATTATGCAGCCAGAAGGGAGCATTGTTGTCAGCCAGTCTGACTTCATGAATTAATTTTTGTTTGTATTGGTGCAGATCTTAGAGGGGAAAAAAAAAGAAACCAACACATCTTTAAGATGATTAGTGTTGAAAAATCTTCTGTTTGCCCCTATGCTGGCACTATTACAAAATTGAACCTTCTCTTTGACTGTTTTTAATTTATCTTCCAGCCATTTAATCTCATATTTCTGTCTGGTAGACTGAGCCAATCGCCAAATTTTTCATCTCCAGAGCAAGAGCTGATCTCAAAGGCTTGACCTTAAGCTTTTTGATAAATAATGCGTGGTGAGCTATGTCCTGCTATGCATATTGTCCTGACATTTAGCCATTTTCCTGGAATACATCTGTACCCTCTCATGTTTAAGTTTTGTTTTAATGCCTGCTCAGAACATGTCCTGAACAGCTTTGTTTGCTGCCTTTGTTGGTTTTTTTTTTTTTTTTTTTTTTTTTTTTTTGGCCTGTTACTTGTGAGTATCAGACTTTTTGAATTTGTTGAAGTGTTCCATCCTGGCTGATCATCCCCTGGAATGTTATTCCCTGGAATTGCAATGGTTTTGTCCAGAGCCATTTCTTGGCAGGGCAGTCTCTGTCGTGGTATAACCATCATTCTTGGGATCTCCTGAAGGTGTGGGTGTATTTGGCAGTCTCAGAGGAAATGTTACATAATGTGAGCACCTTCCTGAGCTCCCCAGGCTGCTTTGGTTTTAGGGTCTGTCATCTCAATGCCCAAATCTCAATTATCCCAGTGGATCTGTGACATTTACCAGAGAGCAGATTAGATGGTTGTTGTCCAGTTAAGCAAATGATGACAATTCTACAGCTGTGGTTGAAGTCTCTTCAATCAGTTACCCTTATTCAGCTTAGTTCATGCCTTCTTTGCTTTGCATTATGCTTTCTATTTGCTTAAAGTATGCAGGAACAATCATATTCCCCTAAAATTAATAATCTGCTGGGCTGCATATCAGCTATTCCACAATTCAGTTTGGAATTAAGTTTTATTTGATGTGGATCCTTGGTGCAAGATGTCTCCCTAAAACCCATCTTGTATCGAACAGATCTATTGTAATCCAACAGAATGTGAGTGAATGTAAACAGCCACCCACGGACAGGGTTTTTATGTACCTGCAGCTATTTTTAGCATTTCAACAAGCTCAGTTTAGGATCTTTGCCTGTTGAAGTTAATTGGAAATGGCAGGCAATCATCACAGGTGAGACAGTCAGAGAGAAAAAAACTTTATTTGGGGAAAAAACTCATTTATATTTTGTCTGCGCCTCGATGTTTAATGAAATTCCTGGTGGAGTGAATGATAAATATGTCTATTTCACTCATTCAGTTTGGTTAGACTTTGTTGTCGTTGTGTTTGTTGGATTTGCTATAATTGGATATAATTTATGAACTTTTTAGAATTACGCTTCATTCTCTTGCTTCTTCTACCAGGTCTTTACAGGTGTACAACTTAGAGTAAAATTAAAATACCTCAGTAAGATTCAATTCTTAGTGTTTTTTAATGGCTTTTCAGATGATTTGTGTATTTTGACTTTTTTCTTTCCTTATAGAATATAATCAGCATTTTTTTTTTCTCTCCTGACTAAACAAGTACCAGACTGTTTGCAGTTCACTTGTTTTGCACCAAACACTTCCTTTGTTCTGAATCACTTAAGCAATTTGGGGTTTAATAATCTGAATGCATCTTTCACTGCTCCACTGTATTTTAGACAGTTGCTTTTTTGATTTTGAGATGTGGCTTTTAGACTTTCTTAAAATCTGATTTTTATCTTTTGATACATGAATTTTGCTATATGACTATGAGGTTTTGAAATTTTCGTGAATTGTTTGTAAAAACAAATTATTTTGGGGGGTTTGTGAATTTTAAAGTGTTTTCAAATTAATTTCATAGATGAATTTAATAACTAATAGTATAATAATACTTAAATAATTAGCGATTTAATAATAATTTAATATTTAGATATATTAATAATTAGGAATTTTTCTTGTAGTATTTATAAGGGTAAATTGCAAAAACCTTTTGAAATTTGAAGCAACTATTCTAAATAGATATATGGGCTAGCAAATTTTTTTTGCAAAATCCTTTCATGTAAGGGGAAAATTATTTAGGAATTATCTTTTATAATAAAGATATTTAGGGTCACGGTGCTGATAACTTTTCTAATGGGCTCTCAGTCCTTGGGTTAAGGCACAAACTTCCTTCTTCCTTCAACTTCTCTTCTGCACTGAACCTTGTTCCCAGCTGAATTTCAGGGCTCCTGCTGGTTTTGGTGCTGCTGTTGCTGAAGTGACACCCGTGGGTCGAAGCATCACCTCAGTTCATCACCAAAAGCCAAGGAACCCCCTTGGAACAGGGGGATAAAGTAAATAAATTACAGCTCTGACACGGCACTCCGACTGCTTGTCAAGGGAGGTTAATGCTAAATTGAATTGCAATGAAGTGCTTTGACTTGGGAGTGGTTAAATTTTGGATTAAAAGGTCAAAGTTGTACAGAAGTTGTGAGTGGCTGTCCTGGTTTAGAAAGACAGGTATCTGCCAGGGAAACTGGGGTTCCCCTTAGAATAGAGAATGTAAACCCCTCACCCCCCGCCAAATTATGATTTTGCAATTAAGGGCTCTCAGGCAAAGATTTGGGAATAGGAATAACAGTTCTTTACTAGGAATATCAAGAATACAAATGTGGTAGAAAAACAAAACCACCCCTCCAAACCAGCAAACAAACAAACAACAATTTTGGAAAGCCCTGACAAGGTCAGAGCTACAACCTGATGCCCGGTTGGTCAGGGTGTTGGAAACAGTCCAAAAGTGAGTCCTCCTGGAGTGGCAGATGTGGCTCTGTTGAGGTAGAGATGATCCTGTAGCCAAAAGGTCCAGAGGTGGTGAGAAGGGTCCAGTGATGGTGAGAAGGGTCCAGAGGTGGTGAGAAGGGTCCAGTCTTCCTCCGGTAATCGGATGAAGCAAGAGAACGTCCTGGTCCGGAGTCCCAGTTTTATCCAAGTAGGAATGGTTGGCTCCTCCCACTGGGTGGAGCATCTCACAATAGGATGATGGAATGTGGGTATATTTTGGGAAGAGGAACAGCTTGGGGAGAAGAACAGCCTGGGGAGTGTTAATGGCCCATCCTGAAGAAAGATAAGAACAATGCCCTACCTGGTATTAACTGTTGGGTCATTATCAAAAGGCAACCGCCCCCTCCCTCCAGAGTAAACAAGGGATAAAGAGAAACAACCCCCCAACTGTTTTCAGCAGATGAAAATAGAATACACAATTTAGGCTCCACAACCCAAGACAGTGGCCCTTTTTTATCTGTTCAGAGGAGCGTATTCTGGCATTTGCTGTTTAATAGCCATGTTGAAAATACCTTGACAAGGCTTCTTGATCAACCTATTTCACTTGAAAACAAGTTCTGATTTTAAAAATAATTAAATTGAGAAACTCTTCACTGACTAGGTTATTATTCAATTAGCTCACAYGGACAGTCTGCCATTTGGAATATTAGTGAAACACAGAAGGCAGTWCTATCTCTGAAGTGGCATAATTTTAGTTATCTCTGACACAGGGCCCCTTTGAAGCTTTTCCATTGATTTATTTTTGAAGTTTGATAGCAATCCAGACTGTGTACTGCAAATGCATTCCAAAAGGAAGTCATGCTGCTTGTGTTTGCCTTGGAGCTCACAGAGGCATGGAAACTGTGAGGTCTTGTTTGAAATGGTGTTAATAGAACCTTGAAAATGACCAAAACCCCTCCACCTGCCAAAAAACCCGAATAGGTTCTGTTTAGTAACCTTTATTTCGCTACTATTATCATGTAACTAATCACAAAAAAAATATTTCAGAATTAATAAAGGAAGGTAGAAAGAACTTTAAATGCATTGAAAAGTAGTGATTACTGGCCACTGTTTTGTGGCTTTTTACTTTGTCTAATCATTGTGCAAAAAACTGAGTAGAATTTTACACTGAGTATTGAGATCTCATTTTTAGCAATACAGCATTATCTTTAAAAAAATCCTACAGGGAATTTTTCACATTTCTGATGTAGATCCAATGTAGATCCTCTTAGCAGAGAATCCAGATCCAGATGTTGGGATAAAGAGATGCAGACAGGTCCATGTCCTACTCATCTTGGGTGTGCAGTCCAGAAGCTGCAGAGCTGTGTCACTGTGACTCTGCTGGTGCTCAGGTGCCCYGATGGAAAACAAACAAATCCTTCCCAGGGCCAGTCCCTGGCTGRGATCAGATACTGATATTCAGGTTTAGTCTATCGTTAGTATCACCAAATTTTGTTAYTATAGTGCCTTTCCTACCTATATGTTGTGATTTTTATATTTTTTTCTCTGTGTGTGTGTGTGTTTTAGAGTTCCACAGCACACAGAGCTGCATTCAAAATGCTGTAGGCTGGTATATAAACTGCCAGTAAACAAACTAAAACACTATTCAAATAAAATCTTTATGGCCCTGACCCCTTGTATCCTTTTCAGTGCTCATATTAGTCTTCTGCTTTACTAGAAAAAAAAAAAAAAAAAAAAACAAACAACCCACACCAGGATACTTTCCATGGAGTTTATTTGATTTCTGGAACTGACCTGAGTGGCAAAGTAAAATTTTAATATTTAATAGTTGGAAGAGGTGCACAACTGGGGAAAAAATAAAATATGCATTTGAAGCTGCTCCAAAGCTTCTTGCAAAGTGTATTTATGGTTGGTTGCTAGAATAGAATTTTAAATCTAGGAGGAATAAGACCACTGTTGTGGATAGCAGAGAGTTTCCAATGGGAAACAAAAAACTTTCCATCTCTTTCTCACTCACTGCAGCTGGWTTGCAGTTAAAAGATTTTGCTTTTCATTGAAATGGAAATCTGTTGCTTCCTTCAGCTTGCGTTTAAGAAACATGCAAAGTGTGGAGTTGATTACCAGGCTGAGGGTGAAATGCTGCAGCAGTCCACAATCACAGTTGGTATTTCTGTTGAGTGAGTAATCAGGGAAGCACTTATTAAATTACCATTTACAGCAAATGTGCCATGGCAGTGGGAGGCAGCGGCTTGGCCTCTCCTGACATGTTCTGTTCCCCTGTCAAGCCACAGCCTTGGGGACACGAAACTCTCCCAGCCAAGGGGAACAGCAACATAACCACAATCCTGGGGCATGAGGAGCCCCCAGCTTGCTTCTTCTGCATGGAAATATCTTGCTGGAATTAAGGCTGAGCTGGTAATTATGCTGCTAATACATGAGGCAGCAAATAATTCCTCTCTGGAATCTCCTCGAAGGTGACAAGTGGTTGCCAAATGCACTTGTGTTCTTACATGAGCTCAATTTCATTTTCTTCTGAAGAGGATCTGACCACCACAGCAATTCAGGTCTTTATAAATACCTTGTATTAATTTTATATTATTTACCCCAGTGGAATGTAGATGTAACAGAGACCTGTATGAGGAAGAGGTAGTGACAATGGGCATGTTGATTCTGAATTAGGTTTTAAAACACTGAAATTATTTTTTCCAAGCCAGATCTATGCTTTTGTTGCTACATAATAAAGCATATTTTTSGTTACTTACTGTATAAACTTCCTCCTATGGAATGTGAAGAAGATCAACAAAAAGAATAATTGTTTAAGACTTGCACAAACAACTGTTTGAACAAATCCAAGCCATTCTGGYGACACTAGCGTTTAACATCAGTCCTTTCCAACTGCATTTCTCTTGTAAATATTTTCTCATTGGAAGCACCATATGATTCTCTAGGAAAAATACCAGTCTCCTGAGGTTTTGCTCATTTAAATTCAGAATCAGATGGCATCAGGCAGAAAATAAGTCATCCCCTTATCCTAGTCTTATTCTGACATTTCAGAAAGGGAACTTTCTTCTAGGGTGTAGCCCTATATGAACTTAAATAAGAAGCACAGCCTAAGGTAACATCGACTTTTCACTTTGCATAAAGCAGAAATTTGCTTGTGGAGGATGATGTTGCTGTTGAAGGCTCATATTTAAAAAGCTRCTGTTTTAAAGGTTCCATAACCTTAAAAGTAAGCTGTAAACAAGCTTTCCAGTGTGAATCCCTACAAAACCTCAGGTCAGAGTTTAGCCAAGTTGGGATGTGATTTTAAATTGGAAATTGGATGAAATAGAAACACCAGAACATTAAAGCATCATAATTATTAAGGAAAGATATTCCTGAAATTTTGTATCATTAACTGACTAGAAATGGTGCAAGAGGTCCCCAGAGAGATATCTGGATATGCTGGAATGACCATGACTAGTGGTATTCCCAGTGAATAACTGCTCATGCCAATCATTTTCATGATAATCATGGGGGATATCAYGGGTATCTTTTTTCTTTCATCTGAAAAAAATAATTGTGAAGTGGATACTTGCAGATGAAGCTGCATGATTTTTGTACCACTGCCATATTTAGGGCTGGAGAACTTGAGTATTTTGAGAGCTTTGAAGGATATGTGTGAGATTTTGCTTAGTTCATTGTAGGTGTTAGAAGAGTTATCAGACAGAATTTTATAATAATTTGCTTCATTTGATTCTGAYAATTCCAAATTAACGTATAATTACAATGCAACATTTTAACTSTATCAATTTTAACAACACTCAAATYTGACATTCCAYTTAAAAYGGAGAATRTGTGCTGTATTTTRTTTATCATGTTAATTTTGGGCAYRGAAATGGCAAAAAYWGTCAGGCTTCTAGATCCCTTAAAGTTTACCTTTTCCTTCTGTATTTGAAACACACCTTATTGAGAACAGGAGCACACATGTCAGAAATGACACAGCTTCACTTCCATGCTGTAATTCTTATCTTTAATGATATCTGTCTAGTAATGATCTCCAAATTAATTTCCTGTGCAGGACAGAACACAGGGACACCTAAGGCATTATTTTTTTAAAATATTGTGAATGGCTATTTCTTTTGCGAGGTCCTACATTTTTTCATTGTCTACTGAGAGCTGCTGTGTGCTGTTACAAACCAGATGTGTGATGATGCTGCTTTAAATAAACCAATGTAAATCACGCRCTAAAATCATATTAATGCGAGAGCAACGTGCATTGGGTGTTATTTCTCAGGATGCTGTTCTGTGCACATGTATTATGCAGAGAACTTTGACACCAGGCTTTGATCTGCCTTAAGTGGAGYACATACGGGGGATCCTGGGTGGCTGCAAGTGCTGCTCTGAGACATTCTCGTACAAAACATCTCCCRTGTTTGGCTGTAAGACAAAATGCACTGCTTGCTTTGACTCTTGCCTGCTCTTCATCCAGAGAGCCTCATTTGCCTTCCATGTTTGCTCCCTGAAAGCAGCAGYGATGGATAAAATTATTTAAGAAAAAATACACCCGGCAAGCAGTGACCGTCTCTAGGTTGTCCCAGTTTAAACTCGGATTTTTGGTACAGCCCAATTTTTGTGTTATGCAGTTTGAAGGACACATTCAAGGTCTGCAACATCACCCAGACAGAACACGCACAGTTACAGGCCAAATTTATAAATTAATGATCCTAGCTGCTGCATACAGCCTACAGTTACCTTTGGTTTATCCATTCTGTACTTGTTTGTAGGATTGGCACCATAAAAGRCCCCGCCTCGTGGGGTTCTGTAGTCTAGAGGCTCTTCTGTGCTTTTTGCTTGATCTGATGCCCATTCCTGAGGCAAATGGAGCAGAACAAACTTCAGATAAAAGCTGCCTCTCAGTCTCATCATGAAATAGCTGAGAGACAAAAATGATGGGAGAGGCTGCACTGGCTCTGTTCTTACCTCATGTTGAGAGAGAGAGGAAGAKCCTCTCTGTGCTCCTTCAGCCACAGGGCTGGAGACACATTGGGTGTGCTGCTCTCCCRTCCCTGCTGCAGGGATTTGCCTGAGGGAAGCTGCTCCATGAGTCCTGGGACCAGGAGAAACTGCTGGAAATGGTCCTGCTGTGGTTTGAGGAGAGCAGGGAGAGGCTGTGGTCACCTCCCAGCTGTGAGAGTTCTCCTGTCCACGGAGGACATTTCGGTGTTCCTCAGTGCCTTTGTGTCCCTTTGGTAAATAGAYAGAGGTGGTTGCTCAATTTTCCTTCCAGAAAAGCTTTCTGTGGGCTGTCAGCCTCAAATCTCAGGGCTTTCTCAGTGCTGGAATTGCAGCTTGTCACGCTGGTGAGAGGAGAGTGTCTCTCAGGAAGGTTGCTGATAATCGGCCACGTCCTCCTTCCCATTCAGAACTGTTACTCAGTGTCAGTATTTTTTCATTTCACTGCATCACCTTCTGTCTTTGATATCTGTAAATTCTTTAAGTAATTTTAAGGGTTTTTTCATGTCAACTTCTGATTTTTTATTTTTTTTTTTTCCACATAACTAAAGCAGAAGCCCAACCTTCAGTTCAGGAATCTTAATTGCAAAGCAAAGCCCACTTTTTCAATATTTTGCTACAAGAGAGAGACAGCTTGATAGTTTAATATCACACTGTCTTTCACAGTGTCTTTCCTCACATGAGGCTAGAAGACAAAAATTAATCCACTAAAAATAGTAAGCTATTCTGGAATTTAACAAACTCAGAAATGAAGTGGTCAAAAGTTAACAGTATTTCTCATCTGTTGTTTATCTTGTGAAATTAAGGATAGCTGAATTAAGCAGGCTCTCAATACAAGTTATTTAAGTCCAGTAATTCAGTGGATATCCAACTATCTTAGCGAGGCCACCAACGTCCAGGGTTCCAGATAATATTCTATTTCCTCTTACATCTGTATGTTAAATGTTAATAATGACATATTTGTTTTCAGAGTAAGGGAACCTGGCCACATTTTGTGGATGGCATTTACAGGGGCCATGTTCAGTACCTGAAAATGTGGTTGCACTGTCCAAGAAGCTAAACTTACTTCCCTACAAATGTGGGAATACCTGTCTTTCCATCAGCTCCYGATGGGAAAACTTGTTATTGTCTATTGACCAAGGGTGACCTTTGCTGTATAAACACTGACCCTGATGGATTAGGAAATGGATGTGTTGGTGAGATGTGATCTTCTCCCTTCCCGTGTCTGGCAGAATGCATTTATTAACTCAATTCTTCTGTTCAGCAATTCCTTAAAATATGCAATTTATGCTTTAAGTAAGACTTGTAATTAGTTCCTCTACCTAGTTACCATCAAAAACAAAGGACCCTCTCTCATTAGTATTCACACAAAGTGAATTTTTCCTTTCACTTCTCGTTGGTTATTATTTAACTGTTAATCCCCAAACTTTATGGGCTGGTGTGACAACGATGATTATTTTTCTGGTCGCTGTCCAAGGGGTCATTTTGAAAGGGGCTCGTTGCAGAGGGGTCGCAGAGGACGTAGATTTGCAGGAGCATTTAATGTGTTTTGCTTCCAGTCTTTCTGTGGCCGGGCAGTCAGCCAGGCACTGTCTGAGGTTTGCTTTGTAAGGCCTGAATCACTAATGCAAAGGCAGGGGAAGTGCAGAGCCATCATCCCCATCTGTCCAGTATTACTGCACATGGAACTGGCCCTATTGAACATATTGAATTAATTCCACTGCAGCGTTGCCCATCAAATTACTTGACTCTTTACATCACCTTTTTTTTTTTGCTCCCTAATGCAAAACATCCATTTTATTTGACAAGGCCTTCTTTGGCTTTGGCCTAAACAGAGGATGGGGATGATCTTGGCTCACTTCGCTCTAAATAATCGTTCTTTAATTACACTAGAGGTGGTATCATCTGCAGTAATTACTGAAAAGATGTCAGCTCTCAGATAATGGAGTAAAACATTAATGGAACTGAGCTGGCCCAGACCCTGACTCACAGGAACCAGCCACTCCTTGTGCTGTGACTTGGCATCACTCTCAGCCTAGTTAAGGTTTCAGCTCAGCACCTGAAGTAGGACCTTTCTGAAGTACCACATATTATAATGGTGGGCGCTTTTTTTAAATTTTGGGTTGTTTAAACATGAATCCTGCTTTTTCTTCAAAAAACACATTATGGATTAAGACAGATTTTTGCAGCTGCCTGCCTGAKTAACATGTTTGAAACTCTCTTATAAGCCCCACAGCTTTTTAAAGAGGCCCCTGATATTTTGAGATGGACAGGCCTTACTGACACAGAACTTTTTTAGGTTGATTAGCAGCAGCAGTAAAATCTTGGGTATAATTTGATCTGAAGAGTTCTCTTTTTGCAGAAACTACTGGATTGTTCACTTGTAAATGAAAACTGTTGGCTTATTCCAGAATCATTCAGGTTGGAAAAGGCCTCTGGGATCATCGAGTCCAACCTTTGACTGATCACCACCTTGTCAATGAAGAGAATAAGCTTTTTCTGCACGTGTGAGTGAAACAAAGCCAGAAGCTGATGTGTGGGTCATGCTTCCAGTTTCTGACACRATGACAAAGGGACACTGACTTTCAGGCCTGGAGGCTGGGAGATTCATTGGCAATAAGCTTGCAGTCCATTCAGAGCATTCACAAAAAATACCCAAAAGCTACTGTGCTTGGAGATATGCAGCTGTGATGCACATCTAAATGTGTATCTTTGATTACACATCTCGTGGCCTTGCTGAAGTCCTCAAGTCTTTTGACTCTGAAGGCCCAGTAAAATTATAATTATATAAATATGCAATATTCTGTGGGTTCTGTGTTTCGTACTGTGTAGTCTTGAGTCTCCTTTCTTTGTAGTTATTTTAGCTATTCATGAGTCCAACTTTCATATTCAAGAAAATAGAATCCCTATCTATCAATCTGTAGCTGACAGGAATACTTAGTGAAGCAACAACTGTCATTTGCTATTAAGTTAAACAGAAATTCTAATATAATTCCAATTAAAAAGAAGCCAGATGAGATCTTCAGAAAGGACTTCTTCTGCATCTCCTCACATATGTTACTTTTCAAATGAAAAAAGTAACATATGTGGAGAGCACTTTGATCCATATGGTGTGCTCCCCTTGATATTTTTCCTATTAAAAATCTTTATACTGATAAGTCAGCCTTTTGATTTATATAGTTGCTTTTTCCTCACTGTAGAATATTGGAGGCTGGTTTTTTTCTTCCCTTTTCTGCTTCTTCTTCTTCCCAGATTTATCTTTATTTTCAGTGTCTGGAGGAAGTTTCAAGCTTGAAATTTTGGGCAAGGAGCAGGTGTGATGGATGCTGTTTGCCCTTTCTTCCCCAGGACTTGCAGTGAAACCCCAGGACACACTGGTCCCATAAGAGGCCTGAAATTACTTTTCCTCCCCATTGAGCACAGCAAGGTGCTGTGATGCACAGAATTCACCACAGATTTAAATGGTACAGGGCATTCAGTGGATGCCAAGCCTCTTGTTTTCACCTCTTCTTTTCTGTTTGCCTTTCTTTGGGAAATCAGCATTTCTTCTGGACCTCACAAAATGCAAAATCTCAAAGGTTACTTGCTATTCGAAACCTGACTTAATTCCAGTTAAAAACTTGGGTTTGATTTTTGTGTGTGTGTGTGTGTTTTTAAAAGAATTTTATCAAGTTCAATTTTTTTTAAAAAAATATTGGTTGGTTGGTTGATTGATTGATTGGATTAGCAGCTAAGGCATAATGTAAATGCTGGCTGACAGGAAAATTTATTTATCAAACTGGGTTAGAACGAATTATTTGATTTTACAGGAATTACTTAATTATTTCTTCCTATATGACTCTACAGTGCAATCAGGAGGATTTTCCTTTGTGTTTTTTCAGCTGGCATTTGCTCAGCGGGGTTTTACACTTCAGGTGTTTGTAGYCTCATCTCTTTTCTGTGGTTTTACCTGACCTCCCTGTCCTTTTCCACCTGTTTGTGCAAGGTCCAGCACCAGCTAAAGCTGTGCAGTTTCTCTGCAGTTTTTCTGRTGCTTCCATTGCCCTCCTGTTCTGAGTTTTGGACCTGGAAGCAAAAAGGAAAGGGACCTTCTGGTGTGGCTGTGAGTTTCCCCAGCCCTTTGGCTACACAGGAGCAGCTCATCCATGTGCAGCTTTGTGTGAAATTGATAAGAAGTGGAGTTAATCAAAGCACTCAAGAAATCTGTTTGCTGGAGGTGTCAGAAATGTGTGAGAAAAAGGCTTAAAGGACTCTTCAGTGTCCTTTAATGTGCTGGGCACATTTCCTGCTGCAGAARTTCTGGATAAGATTGTCCAGTGTTTTTTAGGAAATTCAGAAGCTTTTTTTCTGATTTTTTGACGATACTGAACCGTGCACTTATAAAMAAAGTTCCTCCCTGCTTTCACTGGAGACTTCTGCTTGTAAATCAGTGTCAGGGTGTAGCCTGTGGGTTTTCTAAGGAAAGTTCAGGAGACAACTCCTAGAAAATAAAAAAGGCAGACACATTAATGAGAGAACTTAAATAAATGATGCAGCCCTTTTTCCCCCTCCTCTCTCTCCCAGAAGATRGCCACTGGCACACCACTTGTAATTATTCATTATTTTTGTATCTGGTCTGTAGAYGTAGCACGAGTCTGCTTCTCCTGTTGGGAACATTCCCACAGTGAACGCAGTGATCCTGTCACAGTTTGTAGGGGAATTTATGGGTGTGGATTTTTGCTGCACCACCTGGATTAACATCACTATTGCTGTCTGCTCAGTTCTGTGTGGGGTGCAGCAGCTCAGCTGAGGGTATTGAGCCCTGTGAATGACACAAGGAGCACTCGAATGAGAATTGTTTCAGTCACTTCAGTGTAAAACTATTTATTTTAGTGCAAAATGTTTTACGGCTCTGAGAATCCTATTTTGATGTGTTCATTTGGAGTGAGGGACGTGATGACTATTAAACTTGAGTAGAAACATATTTGAGCATGGCTGAACGGAAAATTCATATTATGAGAGAAGTGTCTAAGCGACTTTTTTTCAATTTATCAGTTTAAGTTAGCTTTTATTAAGATATGACACAGGGAGTACGTTAATGATCTGCACTTTATTTTTATTTTTTTTTTTTTGAAGAATTGTTTTTTATAAAGACCACAGTTGCTGGTAATTTTTTGGTGAGGGCTACAATTGTTTCTAAGTTTTCTGTACATTATATTGTAATTTTAGAATACTCATTTAAATCTTTAATGAACACTATCATAAACAAGTCAATAAAAACTGCTATTAAATTCTGTTGTGAAGGCGAGAAAGTGATGTGCTATGAAAAACTGTATAGGAATAGCAATTGTAGTAAATATAATTTAATAGATCGGAATGAAAGGTGTCATACTATCAGCAGAAAACCTAGAATGAAGACTTACTTAAATTTAAAGGGAACGGTGTTTTAAAAAATGTGGGTTTTCAAAATGTTCAATATTCCCCTACAAACACAGAGTTTTACCTGAGAACATGGGAACAGCAACAGTCAGCTGGTATTTAGGAAGCTGAACCTTCATGTCACTTTTTTCCAGTTCTCGACTGATCCAAAATCTTAATTTAGTATGACAAAAGTAATGGTGGCCTTTGGCTTTTGGTATTCTATGATATGATGTCGAGGTGAAAGCTCATAAATTGTGAAAAAGCACAAGCTCTATGTATCACATTTTAGATTAGTGAAGGAAAAAAAGCAGAAAATCTGTTTGTATTTGCAGCTGGAACCATCCCCTGCTGTTCCCCATGGGACATCCTTTACCAGGSTGTCCGTGTCACCTCACTGCAGTGTCAGAGACCTGGGAGATGCCAAAAAACACCAGTTTTTCCTACAGTCATTTGCAAGTTGTACACATTATCCTTTGAATGTAGGTACAGCCTTTTGAGATGAAGCTCTGCAACGTGACATTGCATTAATTTATGAAAAGATATGAGAAGGGTACAAAAAAGACATTGAGCAAAGAACTATTGAAAAATTAAGAAAGCACTGTGATACAGACATTGACATCTGTGCCATCTGGATTTTGCACTTTTTTTAAAAAAAGTATTTAGTCTTAGAAAACARATTTCCTGAGTACGTGCTTCTGCCTGGAAAACCTGCTGTGAGAGAAGGATGGCAAAGAAAAAGATGATGGAAGGCAAAAGACGAAAGACAAAAGACCTCTGTGGAGGTGTAGTTTGCTTCTAAGAGTATTCGGAATTATTTACAGGAGGAAAAGCCAATCATAGGATGCAGATTAAGCTCTGTCAGTGTAATATTTGTGGTTTTAAGTCAGGCTAAGGCATAGTTTGTGGCTCAAGAATGGGTAGTGGGTACAGTTTTGCTGTGCAGTAAGGCAGTAATTAAGCCTCATTAATGAGGTGAGTAGTATCAAAAGCAGCCCATCAAATCTCCTGCCAAGGCAATCTCTGATTTGAGAACACTGGGACATAACAGAGCTTTCCCTTCTCTTAATTATGGCAGGAGTTTCTGCTTCTTTGTTTGTTTGCRTGGAATTTTTTATTATTGTTTTTCTCTGCTTTCTTTCAGCAGAGGCTACAAAATGGGTGGGTGTTGTTCCAGCTCTTTATTTCTGAAAAGCTATTGTCAAATTCTTGTTCAAAAGAGAGGCACAACAGCAAATGAATTTAGTCCCGCTGTAGTTCAGTTTAATTTCCAGAATTGCAGCATTGTTTGGCTGCTCAGTTTGAGCAGCAGTTTTCTGGAAGGGGTGCTGGGAAGGTGTGAGGAGYAAGGAGCCATGCAGGACCTCTCTTAGTGCCTGGCTCCAGTTTTGCCTTGCTCTGCCCAGTTCTATTACAGCCCAAATTCACAAGTTTTAAATGATAAATACTTTCCTCTGTCYTTCTCTGTTAGATTATCCAGGGCAGTCATCTAGTCCAGTTGCAGGTGACAAGCACTTAGTGCTCTCCTTTGTTTGCTGTAGTTCATAAATAATACATCAGACCTTTTGCTCTCCCTGAGGACTGTGTTGGCTGCACAGATCTGCAGTTTGCTGGAGCCTAAGACTGGTACTGAAAACTTTTTTTGGAGAACAAAGCCTTGTTCAGATCCAGCAGCTCAGTAGCTCCAGATCAGTTTGCATTCTGCATTATGAAGAACCCTTCACGTTGATATAACAACCCCAAAAACATCAATTAAGTGAATAGAAATAAAATAAAGTGTTCTACTAGCAGGAGTAAAAATTTAGTCTTTATTTGGGTACAGCTTAAACAATGCAGTATGCAAAGATTTACACTGTTTCTTGATTCTGAGGAGAACAAGAAGATTAAATATATCTTGCTATGTTTGTGTGAAAGGTGAACTGCAGCCTGCTGGAGAGCACGAAACTTGATACAGTAGGGATTTGTCTATAAAGAAAATACAGATAATCCCACAGAAAAGAAATATTTGATGTCCTCATGCATTTGGTAATGCAGACTTAGCAATATGTTGATAATGGAACATTGTCYCTTTTTGTGATCTTGAAAGAAAAAACAAATWTCCTCTCTAATGCTCTTTGCCATGCTGCTTCTGGCTAGCTCTGTGAACTCAGAGTGTTTGAATAGGTGGAAATACATCAAAAAATYTGTAAGACATCTTCCTCTTGTTAAGCTGAGATAGCTTTTTCTTTTATAATACACAAGAAATATCAGGAGTATCTGGAGGCCGTGGCAGTCTCAAGCACTACTGTGGAGTGTAATATTTATTTGCCACTTTTATTTTTCTTAATAAGGCCAAATCGAGATGGAGATATTATAAAAGCTAACTAAGTGATGCTAWACATGAAAGAAAATAATCTCCTGAGGAATGTGACATTCAGGTCTAGCTCTTTGTATTGAGTGTGATTCCAAGACAAGGAAGGTGCAGGGGTCTGGCTGGAATACAGCACATGAGCCAATGCTCTGGCTGGAAGCAGAGGAGAAGTTTGCCTGTCAGGTACTCATTGCAGGAAATATTGGATTTCTAATTGCAAGGAAACTGCATTGCCATGCAATTGTCCAGCCTTTGTTCCCCTCCCAGGTTTGGTTTCCCTCGGATGGACACTCTGGGCATCACCAATCTTTGTTCAAGGTGGCATTGAGTGCTCTTGTTAAACATTTGTCTGTGAAGGGATGGCTGAGAGGGGTTCCAGGATTCACAATCCTCTGGAGAAGTTCAGCCCCACAATCAAGGCCATCACTGGTGGCTGACTTGCCAGGATATTTGGGAACTTAAATTAGAGTGCTCTTTGTACTGGGCACACTCACACAGGATTGGTCATTGTCCCAAATAAAGGGGACAAATTGTGCTGTTTCCTTCCAGGAAAAAGCCAGTAACAAAAGCAGCTTTTCTAACTGTGATTTAATAACAAATTTTGCATTTCTCTATGCTGTCCTAGGGATAATGTTTTGGGCTCCTGGCATATCTGTCTTTCTCACTACAGGACGTTTGCCTGGGGCTGCYTTTTTGACAGCTGCCCTTGTTCTTGGTGCCTTCTTATCCTGATGCTGCAGAAACCTGGTGTGCTTTGTACCTCAGGGCAGGAGCCTCAGGAGTCCCAGGACACTCAGGCAGGTACAGCTTATTCCYCCCCAAGCCTTTAAAGGGTTCAACTCGGAATAAACTGAGAATGCCATGTTGCTATTCACCACGGCAGRAAATATTCTCATGGATCACTCAGAGTTACTCTGCCATGACGTGACAGCCTGGCCCAGCTGGGCAAAAACCAGGAGGTTTCATTCCAGCTGCCCTCCTTTCAGCCAGTCACTTAGGATGTTAGAAGCAAAAGCCACTGTGACACAGCTTCAGTGATACTATATAGCTCAGAGTTCCCCCTCAAAGGAAAGATAAAGGTTGAGTTTTCTTTGTCTTCTCTGTTTTAAACTAAACTTCTCAAAATAATGACAGGTTTTGTGGTTTTTTTTTTTGTTTTGTTTTGTTTTGGTTTGGTTTTTTTTTTGCATTATTTGGCTTGATAGTGTAATTTGTCCATATCTAGGGGCAAGAGGAACACATCATTAAAAGAATAAAAATCCAGATTTTAAATASCCTGTGTTAGTTTCTGTGTTCTGYTTCTGCCTTTATTAAATTTACAATTTTAGCCTCACACAGCACTGTCAGTATTAGATGTGGGTTTCATCTGTTGTTAATACTTTCCATTTAGAAGTATATTTACTCATATATTTACAAAACCTCAACATATACAGAAGGAAATTGTGTAATGTGCTTTGACTCTGAACAAACAGCAACAACAGGAACTTTGGTTGAATTATTTAGGGAGGAAGGAAGAAATTCTAGAGAAATCGAGGTATTTTTATAAATAAATCCCACTTCACAAAATTAACTCTTTCCAAGCCCAAACAATTTTCTGTTGTTCCTCTTGACTCCTCTTCTGACCTTCCTTCTGGGCTAAACCACTTGCCAAGGGTTTGTTTCTCTGTACTGCTGCCCTTTCACATTCCAGGGTGTAAGACAGGGATGAGGAACAGAACGAAGCCTCTGCCCAATTGCTTCTGAAAGTTTCTGCTCTTTTGAGCAACTGAATAACTTCTTCTCAAAATCCACGKAATGGGTTTCTCTGTAATGTTGCTTTATGGCTGCATTTTAGTGAACAGCATTAAACATACAACAGAACTGTTGGAAAACCAGGCTGTGAAGGACTTTAGAAACTGCATTTGTATTAATGTATGAAAAATTCCAGGCTCTGTTTTCTGGGCCTGAGATGAAATGGTATTTCATGGCTTAGCTCCAGATGGCCAAACTCTCTTGGTCTGGGAACAGGATTTCCTGACTGGTATTAGCAGTTGTGAACGACTCTGAGTCCTTGCAATCCCCTAAACCATGTCCAGGCATTTTGTGGCAGCGTCAGAGTTGGCCTTGGCCAAACTGCTTTGGGGTTTGCTGACAATTAAAAGCCTGGATGTTTGCCTGTCAGTGCTCAAGGCCGAGATGGAGATCCCAGGAATTCCAGAGCCCATCTGTTCCCGTGCTTAGCTGTCCTTACCACCAAAGCAGAGGCTCTAATTAGAGTCCTGTCTTTTGKTTTTTTTTYCCCTCCAGTTTAGAGAARTGATTGTGTCCAGTTGAAAATGATGCTGAGTTCTCCTTCCTTTGCCACTTATAAGGGTCACCCTTTTATTCCACCTCCTTTTTTAGCAGACTGATACCAAAAGGCATTGCAGTTTAAAGTTTCTTAACTGACAGCGGCTGCTAGCATTTTCACAGGTATTTCTCTTATTATTGTTGCTATTATTAATATTTTCATTTTTGCTAAGTATTATTTCTGCTGGCACTGGGGGTTTTGGGCAAATCATCCAGCAGCTCTCYTTGCAGCAGAGTTTGTGGGGTACTGGTGATCTTTGCCTTTCTGTGTGCAAGGCTCCACTCTGCTCCAGCAGGCACATGACATGAGTTGTTAGCTACAAGAATCAARAAGAGTTGACACAAATTGCCCTGGTTCCTAAATCCTCCAAGCCCTTTTGCCAGATGCAAATGTTTGGACTTTTCTCTGACTCGGGGCCGTTCCTAAACCATGATTAGTCCCCAAAAAGGCACATGCTTGGTAAGGGACAGCTGGGGCCAGCAGATCCCCTGATCAGCATCAAGGCTATTCAGTGATCTCTTTGGTTTGGGTTTCTTGGGAGGATCCTGAAATTATCCAATGGCTTAAGATAAAAGGGACCCACTGGCTCTCCTGTCCTATATATTAAGGCAGATTTTCTTTAATCTTCCCTTTCAGAGCAGCATTCTGGTAGGATCCCTGATCTCCCAGGGAATTATGAAGGAGGAGTGGGGTCCTGAAGAGAAGGAAGCAGAGGGGAAAATGAAAAATGCTCCTGCATTTCTGTCAGACTTTGCAAATTGTTTCTTCATTACATTAATTTCAATTGCAAAAGCCATTTTATAATAATGTTGGATCAAATTACGTGGCGGGAAAGTTCTGAAGAATGGTGTTATTCAGTTATTTCTTTACATTATGTAATATACAGCATATATTAACTAAACTGAGGATGTTTAATGACCACTGTGATAACCTTAGCAAAAGAGTTGTTTGGGTTTTTTTYTAAAGTGAGACTTTGGAAGAAAACATAAAGATTTTATATGTCCTATAAAACTGGCACATATCACATTATTGATTATATATGCACAATTAGCTTTTTTTTATCTAGTAGTGTATTATGGCTGGATTATATTTCTCTGAAACACTTTATGGTGTATCCTGGTGTTTAAAACATTATTACATCCCTGAATATCCCTTGTAATAATTCCTAGTACAGAATTTTGCCATAACAGATGCATTTGGGTATTATTTTTTGTGWACTTTGGCAATCTACACACAGCTCAGAATTGGCACCTCTAATTTTTTTTTTTTTAATTAAGATTTTTCTTTTGTGATTAGTGCATTCGGAGTGGCAGACAGATGAAAAAAAATTGCAGCAGAGAAGAGGAATGAGAAAAGTGCTGTGTTTTCCATGTCACTCTCTGGATGGCAATCATTGCAATTCCTTTGTCAGCTAAATTAAATATGATTCAGSAGTAACAATATGTCTGCACCCAAAATATGTTGCCAAGGTTGTAAAACTAAACCAGTTTTAACAAAAAAAACCCCAACTTTTTAATCCATGTGAATAATTCTCTAAGCTTTCAGCAGGCAAAAAATCAGGTTGCAGCTTCACAGCAGGTGTGGGAGTTTCTGCTTTACACCTCTGAAAGTCCTGCCTGCTTGTGTAGGCTTGGGGTCTTTTTTCTGGCAAGGTTTGTTATATAAACATCAAGATTTGTGAATTAAGCTATCTCATTTTGATATTTCCCTAGAGTTGGGTCTGCATTATCYCTGGAGTTGCACCTTTAATGAGGGTGTAAATCATTAACCAGGATTTCTGTGACAAATTGAAATGATCTGTTTTCAGGACCTCTTCGTGCATCTTGCCAGACACCACTCAAAGCAAGGGATGGAATTTTTGATTGGCATTCACTGAATCGGGATCAATGGATGGCTAAAACGTGCAGCTCATCTGTTGTAATCCATGGGTCTCTGCTGCCACGGGAGTAAAAGTAATCACTTTAATTTGATATCTTGCAAAGGCGTGGCAGCAACAGCATCTTCAAAATTGTGTCAGAGAGTTATTTAAATTTGTTGCTGAGATGGTGGACTTGCAAGGTGTTTTATCTGGTCACTTAAAAGGTGAACTGGAACCAGAAGATCCAATGTTCACAGGTGAAGGTGTTCTTTAAATTTATATAAATTCAGAAAAAAAATATAAAGAGAAGGAAAAAGACTGTGAACTGAAGAAAGGTGGTAAAAGTGTTTTTCATTTTGTCAGTGTTTAAGAAAAAAGAAAAAAAAAAAGATAAGGAGGTGGATGGCAGAGCTTTAAAGCAAAAGTGGGGGCCCAGATGGTTTTGGAGTGATCAGAGAAAATGCCAAAACCTGTTTTTTTCACGTCATCTGCGTAACAATGAAAACTGAAGCAAGGTTGTTGGAAAATAACACCCCTGGGATGCATGTATATACACAAAATCTTAGAACTCAAACCAGAGCCTTAGGGAATTCAAAAATGCACGAGGAAGATAATAAAAATGGAATTATTTATGGTSGCTAATTGAGAGCATTGACAGGGGGACTAGGAAAATCCTAACACGCTCCACAAAGATTGCATTTTGTGGGATTTTTTTTTAAGAGATTGAGCCCTGAAAAAAGTCTTTTGCCTGTKAGGACATCAAAAATATGTAGCAAAGGCCACCACGCTGATCTAACCTGCAATCAGAGCTGGAATCCTTTGGAATCACTCCACCGTCATTTTTAGTAATAACAGGAGAAAACAGAAAACAATGAGACAAATTCTGATGGCGTTTGTCTTTTAGCATAATGTGTCTGCATGCTCTGTAAAAAAAAAAAAAAAGACAGTCAGGTTTTCAGGGCATAACCAGACAACCAACAACGACAAAAAGTCTCTGTGATCCTTTCCTGCTCTCCAAGCAGCATTTTGGCTGCTCTGCAGGCTTGTCTCTTCACATCCCTTGCAGGATTTCCTTCATCCTATCTGAAAACCAGCAGAGTCCCCTCAATATTCGGGATCTTCTACAAATGGGCTTGTCTTATTTATTTTTGATGCAGGGAGGGGGCCATTTCCTTTTCTTTGTGTGTATAGTGGTTTCTGCCTTTGAGTTTTAATCTGTTCGAATTAACYCATGAAGAAGAGTTAAATCAGTTTGGGGAACAGTCTTGATCCTAAAATGTGCTGATCCCTTCTACCCTGATCCCATGAATATGCAGATTGAGTTCCAGGAAAACCAATTTGTCTGTGGTTTATCCCCCAGCCATGTTCAGGGCTGATCACTTYGTCCCCATTCTTACATGGCCTTGATACACCCAACAGGACCAATGCTCTGGGATCTGGGTTGATTTTTCTCCTGAATTACACCATAATTCCAACAGGAAGTCCTTGRTAATAAGGGATTTCCAGCTGGAAGGCTCAGGTGGTAATTTAATTTAGATTAATATAAGTACTAAGCTACAACAACGCTGCTCCAAGATCCTGCCATGTGAGATAATTGCAATTTGCTGTGAAAAGGTAGGGGTTTGGCAGCACTTTTTGATTAGAGGAGGGAACAGAGCACCTCCCTGGGCATGCCAAGAAGGGCCAGTCTCACAACTGGAAGGTCTCATCCAGTTCATGGAAAGATGCCAACAGTTCTTTAAACCAAGAGAATGACAGAAATGTAACAGAAAGCAGAATTTGCTCTCCCTGGACAAGGATTATATTTGAATCCAGATCCACCTCGCTCAAGTGGCTTCAACTGTTACTTGCTTCACCCAGAAAGTAAAAGCATTTGTTATAAGTCTCTGAAAATCCAAAAAATTACCTTCCTTTGCCAACCTTAATTAACAACCCTAATAATTGTGCTCCAGACCTGCTCTGGGCATGTACGGTTTATGGCTAGGGAATCACCATGGAATGAAATTGGGAAATATCTGAAAGCTCAGGGCTAAGGCTGCTCTCACACCCAGCTTTCCTAAAGAGTCTGAGGGCTTGGGATACATGGGCAGTGTGTAACTGAGGGTGTTTCAAAGAGAAATGGGCTTGATGTTTGTGGGAAATATTAAAAGTGGGAAGGCTTTTAGAAAGCTGTGAGAGCAGACCCCAGAAACAGAAAGAGCTGAGGACTTAGAGCTGCCTACAGCTGCAAAAGTTTGAAAGTAGGAAAAGTTGCAACAGTGCAGCAAGCAAGGACATGAAACAATAGTCTGAGTTTTAGGTTTGGCCAGGATAGACCTTAAGGCCGCAGAGAAATCTGCTTAGCAAGAGAGTAGAAGGTTTTAAGGTTAATGATGGAGTGTTGTGTATTGTTAATAGAAAGCACACAAGCAAGCATTGTTTGAGGCAGGTGTGTGTGTGCTGTCAGTGACTGGCTACAACAATTGTCTGTGAGCTTTAGCAATGTGCTGTTGGCTGGAAAACTTTTAAAATGCCCTGTGACAGAGAGATCTTTGGGTGCTGCTGACAGACGTGACCTGTTGCCATCTTTCAATTGTCTAAACCATGTAATGAGGCTGGTGCTGCAATCAAGCTCATGGAGCTGTGGGAAATAGTAAAGGTAAGAAGACTTTCAGAAGCTGTGAAAGAAGGCTTCAGAAAGGCTTCTTACCTTTACTCTTTCCCTCAGGTGTTGGTTTGAACCTTGGGCTGTTGAGTGGGAGCAGAACCCTTTGACAGGAGTGAACRGAGCCTGTGTCCAAACCAAGGGAGAGGAGAACTCAAACAAATTGAGACTCAAAAGGGTGTGGAGGGATGGGATGTGCTGGCCTGGRGCCCTGGATATTCCTGAATGCAACAAAAAAGCAGCAAAGTCAGCAACAGCCCACAAGACAAGAGCAGCTTTCCTGTCCAGAAGCACCGGCAGGACTATAAAACCATTAAAAAATTGAGAGATCAACCTTAATCATGAGACCTGGTCTTTTGAAAGCCCCACTGGAGCAGTTCAGCAGCTCTTTCAAGCTTTAAATCACAGAGGCAGTGAAACCAACATCTAATTTTTGTTTTTAAAAACTGCGAAAAAAGAGAATTCCTTACACGAGTGTCAGTGCCCAAATTCAATAATATAGGTGTTGGGGGAGCAATCCATGCACTGAGCTTTACAAAAAAATATTAATGAGTAGAAGAATGCCAAGAAATTGCTCCTGAAAATAAAACAGCACAGTCTAGAGAAGAAATTGATGTTATTTCTTGTTGTTTTGTTGTTGTTGTTTTTTTTCAATTCCTAAGCAGTAGAATAGGGCAGGAAATAAAGCAAATCTCAGGTATGCAGTGGTGTGTCAGGTCTCCAAGTGGGAAGAACTGYATAAGGCCTCACAATGCAGCAAAAGCCTTCAATAAATTTCTAATCTTTAATTGAAATTAAGAGCTATAGGAGGAAAAGGAAGACAAACATGTMAAAAAAAATGGGAATTTCATACAGAATTTGAAAAAGGACAGTATAACTTGGAGAAACAGTAGAAACTACCAAACAGTAGTTAGTTTGAYGCTTTTTGATTGCTTGATAACTTGCCACACTTTTAATACTTTTAATATTTTGCAGCATCCAGTTTTGAGCTTATAWGATAAGGAAAAGTTGTGGAAATCAGACTTGTGCACATTTTATAATCTCATATCAGTCTGTCTCTTACGCTGCTGGAGAGATCAATAGATGCTCCCTGCTGAGGATGTTATCTTTGGTACCAACTTTTTAATTAACTCTTGTCCTGAGCTCAAAGAGCAATGTTT
Source organism: Mixornis gularis (assembly GCA_003546035.1). Taxonomy (NCBI): domain Eukaryota; kingdom Metazoa; phylum Chordata; class Aves; order Passeriformes; family Timaliidae; genus Mixornis; species Mixornis gularis. The sequence continues at coordinate 3,577,903 of QVAJ01000030.1, read as the reverse complement.
CACAGTAAAAACTCTTGATGTACAAAGCAGATCTGACATTTATCAATTACACTCCATGGTATCCAGTGCAGTGATCAAACAATCAGAGCTGTAGAACTGCTTGTTCTCCAGTGATGGCAAAATAACTCGGATACCCACATCAAATGCATTTGCATGGCTCTGGACTCCTTTTGAATGTGTTTACCAACGAYTTTGTGAAGAATATTCTGTTGGCACTGAAGGGAAATTGTCAATAATGAGATCATGTTGTGTTATTAGACGTGATGGAAAAGGCAATAAATGTAGCACAGTTTTAATTTGAGGTGCTGTCAGTGGGAAAAGCCAAGCCACTTTCACTTCCTGACTGCTCTGAGTACGTACTGAGAGTTTGCCTTGCTCTCCGTTGGGCATCAAGGAGGCATTTTCCAGATGAAGATTTCTTTGGGCATCTCTKTACCAGCCCACAGGTCTCTGCATTTGGCTTCCTCCTTTGCTTTTCAGGCGAAAATCTGATTTATCAGCAGTGAATCAGGTGCAGTCCATGAATCTACGTGACATTTTTTCCTTAGGGAGAGCTCTCATCCAGACTGGCAATCTTGTGGAAGTGTTTTCTCTTTACTGCCCTCTCTGAGCTGTCCTGTGCTGCAGGAGGGAGACCCAACAGCCTTGATCAGCTCCTCACCACTCACACCAGAACCCTTCAAATATCTCTCTGACTCCCTCTAATCTGCTTGTTAATTCTTGATGTTTATCAATATTTCCTAGGATGTTTTCCAGAGGTGGCACAGAATTGATCTAGTCTGTTAAAACATAATAAGGCTTTCTARAATTTCAAATTTTATTACTTCATCTTCTTTCTGTCTCTGTGTTATTTTATTCTTTGATTGCTCTAGCAGTCGCTGAATATCTGAGGGTCATTCAACACTGTGGATGCATCATGACAACAGTCAAATTAATGATTTTAAAAAAACTCAACAGGGACAGCTGCTTGTTAATACTCAGTCTAAGTGTCTCTGTTTGTGTAAGGGGCTTTTACAGCATGTCTGGAAAGAATTTCTCTGCCTCTCTTGTGAGATCTCACACATTGAAAAACTGTTSAGGTTTCAAGAGCCACTATGTTTTAGGAAGACCTCCTAAAGACATCCTAATTCCCAAATCCCCTTGAGATTCCGTGCACTTTGCAGCAGCAGGGCTCCTGCCTGTGTTATTACTGTTTATTTTTGTTGAAGGAGACACTAACACCAAGAAACAAATGGGGATCTCTCCCCRCAGTCTGATTCTGTTAAGGACAGCTGTGGACAAAGGAGAGGATACAATTTTTGGCTCGTGGCCCTCAGATTGCTTTGTTCATCTCTGCTGGTGACAGATTAGCTCTGCAGCACATCCACAGGTCACCAGCCAGCCTTTCTGTATTTTCACTGGKCAGCGCTCTGAAGGGAGATTTTTAAATTGAAAATAACACTTTCTTTTGTTGCCTTGCATTTTGGAGAGGCAGAGGTGCCGCAGGTCGTCCTGGAGGTGCAGAATGCAGCAGCTTCTGTRCAGCACCCACCCCTCATTATTCCTGCTGTCAGCTGGTCCGAGCTGTACATGACATTTATAAAATCCTTTTCATAAAATATTTAAGGTTAAAAAGTGTTAAGAAAAAGTACCCTGCCGAGGTTTACTAATGAAAGAGGGAAAGGTTATTTTATTATCAAATGCACAAAGGAAAGCACTTTTCTTCATCTTAACTGGACGTCTTCTTTATAAAATGCAAAAAGTCCTTATCTTTTATATTTCATTTTCATCAGGTTTTCCTGAAATAGTTATAATTAAAATATTCTTTTAAAACTTCCCCTTGAAGCATCAAAGTTACGGTTTAAAACAAGATAAGAGATTTAAATTCTTTGCTGACTCTGTGAGACGCTCTTTGCAAAGACACCACAAAAACAACCTGTGTCTTCAAGGAAGGAGATGGGATATGTCGACAGAAATCTCAAAAATGAAACAGTGGTGCTGAATGTATTTGTAATAAATGGACAGCTTCAACCAAATTCTCTTCAAAAGGACAGGAGTGGTGAAGGACAGTGAGGTYCTTTTTTGGGACTCGTGGAATGTGTGCTACTCCAAGAGTCAGACCAACCAAAACAGCTCCAGGGGGGCAGAATTGTGGCATCTCTGGCCTGATACAGGAATTTTCCTCTTATTTCCTCTTGTCACTTCCAAACTGAGCTATTTACTTTCTTCTAGTTATCAGGAGAGGAATACCTGCCACTCCTTCATTGCTGGGACCAAATTTCGAAACGTAGACTTCTGAAAATTAGAGAGACTGTGAATTTTAAGTATTTTTCGTGGAATGTGAAGCAATTTYGTCAGTGAAGCAATTTTTTATTCAGACAAGAAGACTCATTCKGAGAAAAATAGCCCTGCAAATAAATGCATCAGGGTGCAGAGAGCACAAAGTTAGGATCGAGGAGGTGGATTCTGCTTCTTTTTCCAAACTTGTTAATTTGGTTCTTTTCTCTGTCTGGGTTTTCCCCCTCTGGCCTATCCACCAGCAYTGGCTGCTGGAGAGGCCCCATCCCTTCTCATGTGTATGAAATGGATTGCTAGTTTTTGGCTTAGACTAAAAAATTCAGCAGCACATATGCTGCAACAAAAGACTTTTAGATTAGTTAAAAAACACTAACTAAACTGAAAACATTTAGATTTTATCAGTCAGTTTCTATTGAAAGGATTTACTTGCTGCACAAGATCATTTTAAGAGCTGGTCATACCCAATACTCTCACCTTTGGCTTTGGGATGATCTTTTCATCTATAAAACAATGGGAAGGTTAAGCCTCTATTATTTATTTAGTTTTGTTTTAATATCCATCTCATGAGTTGTAGCATGGAAATCTCCTGGGCAAACTTCATTTTTCTCCTGTAATCCTGGCCTGAACGAGGAAGCAGTTCCTGTCTCTTGTCTTCATCCTGCCTGTTTTAATAGCAGTCAGAACCTGAAAAAGGATAGCAGTTGATAAATATGCCTTCATAATGAAGTGCTTAAAACCGAGAAAAAAATGCCATGTCTCAGCTAATTTATTCCTCATCTCAAATATGTTCTAGCCCTCATTACTTTTGAAGTAAACTGAGAACTTTTGCCAAGTATGTTTTGATAGTAATGAATAAAGACTTCTCTGGGAGATGGATACTGCTTATCTCCAGGTATGTTCAGGCTCAATGAACATTTTCTCTTGTATCCTTGCCAAAATACCTTTCCAGTACAGCTTGCCAAAAAAAGTCCCAGAGAGCAGTCCTTTATCTTTTTGAGAACCAAAAAATGAGTCTGTGTTGTGGGCTAGACTGACTTATCAGCAGTGAAATTCAGACTTCCTTGGCCCGTGCTTCGTTCCAGATAGAACCTATTTARTGGAGATGCCTGCCAAAAATTATTAACAGCTTTTTTGGGGTTTTGATAGCTGCTCATGCACCTCATCAATTCTGCCCTGCTATCTGAAAGCAGAACCATCTTCGAGGAATATGAAGATTCTTTTGATGWGCCTGACATGGAAAGGGATTTTGGATGTTTGACTTCTATAAAACAMCAAAGAGGAGGCAGTATGGATTATCAATACACCCAAGACATCACACACTGAAAGCTGAATTAGCAGCACAGTAAAAATGGCTTTTGTAAAACCTGCAGGCTTTGATATAAATGGGAGAGGTAGTTCATGGAGCTGGCACTGACTGACCCTGCTTTGCAAGTCGTTTTGCTTTCCTGGTAGTTTTTCCAGTTCTGAGAGGCACACAGTGACACTCTGGAGGAATGTAACCATGATATTTGTAAGTATAAGGAAAAAAAAAAAGGCTGTTCTCTTTCTTTGAAAATTTCAGAACTTATTAAAAACTTTCATCTTCAGTGTGAGCCTAGTTTGTCATGCTTACACTTTTCCAGTTCTGTTTTTTTTCGTTAACTAGAAACAAATTCATCACTGGAATACGTCTTTCAAATGGATTGAAAGTTCCTGTAGGATCTTTATTTTGGATCTAAAGTTAAAACTTTACATGATCTTCTGTCCATTTATTTTTCTACCGTGACTGGATTGAGAAATGCACTAAAGGAGAAGTTATTAAAAAAAAAAAAWTCCAAACAAMTTTCTGTTAATATTGTTCATATTCTACTGCAGCTCCCTTGTAGCTGAGTTCCTTCCAAGATGCAAGTAGTTTGGATCTGGAAGATCCTTTGTGTCCTGGTGCTCTGATGTCAAATGATTCACAACTGTCTACATCAAAGAGTTAGACATATGGAAATTGTATTGTGGGTCTCCTCAAAGTCCTTCAACATTTCTTTAGCCATCTCTAATGAGTATCTCCGATTTTAATCTCTTCCAAAAATTAGTTCATTCAAAAGCAGTGCCATAACTAAAAGCATTCTGTGATGTTTTGATCACCCTCCATGAGCTTTATAGCAGGAGAAATCCCTGTGGGATAACACTGAGGATGAGCTGTGCAAATCTGCTTTTCTTCCCTGGACTTCCTAGTAGCCTTCTGAGTGCCATGGCACTCTGGATGCCTGGGAAGGAAAACAATTGAAATTCAACAGCAATTGCAAGTCATCTGCAGACTGATTTAATATTCACTTCAAAGCAGGCACCAGTGAGTTCCAGAGAAGATTTTAGTAATGCAGTGTCTGTTCATGGAAATGACAGAARCCCCAGAGTCTGCTCGAATGAGGATACACGTAGACGCTTCTGTGGCAAAACTTCCAGCATTTTCTGGAAAGGAATCCTAGTCTGTCTCTGCACTGCTGTGGATTTTAAGGATGTTATGACCGAGAACTACAATTTTTTCAAGCCCATTTTTATGATATTCTAGTCGAGGCATTTGCTTTCCAAGACTTAACCAGTTGATATTAATGTTCTGGACTGACTCACTGCTTTTGTTTTGAATCCATTTTTCCAGTCTCATTTTTATTTTTCAGCAAACCTTCTGATTCTGTTGAGTAATTATTTCTGTGGTTTCATCAGGAACTTCAGTGCTACTCTGCAATTTCTTCTGCAGGGTTTTGAAAGTGTTCTGTCCAGAAAGAACTGTGAGATGCAAAAGATTCTTTGGGCCGTGGCAAACACAGCCTTGGTAATGTGTCCACACTTCATACCYGAATAAGAAAATGTCTTGTCAGCAGGATTTTCTTTTTCCTTCAGGTTTTTTTCTGACCTGCAGACCAAATACTCTGGCTGTGATATTTGTGTGCCTTCATACATTTCTAAACCATTCTGTGTCTTTAAAGATTTTTATTTTAAGGAAATAATCATCCGCACTTCAGGACAAAAAAGTGGTTGATCTGGTTTGTGCTTAGAAATGCTCCCCACTTGTCAGGAAACAGAAAGGTTGCACATCCTGAAAAACTCAGAAATTTCCTCACAAGTAGTCCTCAGATCCTGGGAATACTTTTGAAACTGTTCACTGAAATGACATTTCTTTTTCCTGGTCCGCATGGGAATGCTTTGCATGCTGAATTAACCTGGCAGTCTCAGGAAATTTGTCACCATTTTTTCTGGAAATTTTGCCTCTGGCAGTCCAGTGGGGTAAAGCCCAGAAAGGCATTTTAAAATCTCTTTTAAATAGTCCCAATTCTGGTTAGATATGAATCTGTTTCAACTTGTTTGTCTYGTTTCAGTACCAACTGAAATCAGTGGCAAAATATTTATTAATTTTGGGGTGATGACTGGGCCCTAAAAATGGAAGTAGATTCTATGTGGCCATTGATGGTAAACACTGTATTTTCCATCATCAATAATGAAGGTTCTAAGTGATTAGTCATCAAAGTGAGCACAAGAACAAATGCAAACACAGCATAACCTCTGAATATTTCACAACCAGAAAAAAAATAAAACCCGAGGTATTTGCAGCCAATTATTTCTTCAGTCTTCAACTCTGGTGTAATTATTTTGGTGCTGCTGAAATGCACCCATGCAGCACAGTAGTTTCAGGCAGGAAGTGAAGAAGAAAACTTTTTTTCCAATTGAAGCTGCAGGACCAATTTTGATAGCAATTATCTGAGGTTGGGTCAGCTCACTGGATGTTATTATCTCCCGCCAAACTAAAAAATGAAATTTATGAAAAATGAAACCTGTAATAATCCACAGTGGTCAGAYCCCAGTAATGGAAATCATCCAGAAATACAGATCTCCCTTGCTGCAGAAGATATCATTTGGTGGCATTTCTTCTGRTCTGCTCTGAAGGGAAAAAATTCCAGTTAAAGGTTCATTAATAGTATGTGAATATCATCCCCCAGCACTGCTGACTCTCATCCTATTAGGAGTGCTGAGTTTCTCCTGTGCCCATTTGGCTGCTGATGTCAGATGGGGGAAGAAGTGTGGTGGATCTTATAGTCACAGGTCCTTTAAAAGCTTCTGTTTGTCGTGGCAGCAATCCTACAAATGAGAGCATTGCTTGTAGTAAGGATCCTTTTAATTTTACAACCTTAATGGATTAGTACTTTCCCTAACTTACCTGTTGAAASTTGTGTACACACTCTTCATTCTTGCATTAATCCCTTGAGGAATCCCATAATTTTCCTTGACTCCTGGTGTTCTACTTGGCATTTTTCAACRAGCAGAAAAAGAGGAGGTTTTCTCCACATTATTTATAGACATCTTGTTGTTTAAGCCCAAGTCTGACTTGTTACCTTTTTGAAGCCGTTGCACATAATATAAAATCCAGTTTTGTCTCTGGGGACCCGTGGTTGTGCCTACAGGTGATAATTTTTCAATKGTGTGTTCTGCATATATATAAAAAAACCCTCTGCTTTTGGTTTCTTTGGGCTCAGATATATTCTGGATATTTAAAATTCAGAGTTTCTTTTAAACTTTCCTTGTCAAGATAAACAGTCWGAATTTTAAATCTTTCATCCAGGCTGGTTTCCCAGTTCTTCAGTCATTTTTATGGCTCTGCTAATCCTTGCTGGTCCCAGTGGTCCTGAGGTGAAAGCCATTGTGATTTCTCAGTTCAGAAACTTGTGACCAGTGAAAAGAAATTGATTTTTAGCATGCCCATAACCCTGATCTGAGAGTAGCCCTGAGCCAGGAGTGAGTGGCTGTAAATAGAGAATCCTCTGGACTACTTTTATTTGTGATAGAAATAAGCTCATTTTGAGTCTGTGTACGTCTATGCTTTCGAGCCACTCTTGATTCTTTTGTGACAAGCACAATTCAGCCAACCCATATCATATCCTCCAACAATCCTGAACAAAGTATTCCTAAATGTGATTAAGGCTCCAGGATTTTGCTCTGTGTGATGTAGCCATCGAGCTGTACAGGATGTGTCTCAACAAAAAGCAGAAATGGCTCAGCAATTGTTGTGACACCTACGAATCAGAGTAAATAAATCTTTGTTCTTTGAATCCTCAGAGGTCTTGGCACACTTGACTTGTATCTTGGATGGGGCTGCCTTTCAGGTCCGTGATTTAGAGGCTGCAGTAGATCAGGGCTGGGGGAAGCACACCCAGCTTCCATCACTCGTCAGTGTAAGGAGAAGTGACATGACAATGACAGGTCCCAGCACCTTTGTTAGGGAGCCTTCACCCATGAATTTGTAATCCTTTCAAACCCAGAAACTGTACAGTTTCAGAGGAGCTTTGAGGGGCTCATGAAAATTAAATGCAGAAAATATGGAGTGAGTGGAAGATGGAATAGCTTCCATATCATGTAGAGATTTCCTTTAATTGCAGAGAATGTTTTAGCTGCACAAGTAAATTCTTTTCTGTTTTTATTAAATAAAACAATGCGTGACTTTGCTGTGTTTTCAGCCATTTTGAGAAACTGCGTGAACAGTTCTGGT
>QVAJ01000030.1:3525998-3550221 GCA_003546035.1 Mixornis gularis | reverse complement strand
GGAATGGTGTCATGACCTGAGGTGGAAGGGACCTTACAGCCCACCCAGTGCCATCCCTGCTGTGTCAGGGACACCTTTCACCATCCCAGGTTGCTCCAAGCCCCATCCAACCTGGCCTTGGACACCTCCAGGGATCCAGGGGCAGCCATARGAAGAATTCCTTCCCAATATCTGATCTCAGCCTCTTTTTGTTTGAAGCCATTCCCCCATCACTCCATCCCTTGTCCCAGRTCTCTCCCCATCTTTCTTGCAGGCTCCCTTCAGTACTTGGAGGCCATAATTAGGTCACTGTAGCCCTGGTTTCGTGTCTGAGATGTTTTGGTTTTCTAAAATTCTTTTCCCAAAGAATTTTCTGTAAACTAGAGAAGTGTTTTTGTAAGCTGTACCTATGTTTTCATTCCTTTTCCCAGGAGAAATTTCTTCTTGATGTCCCTCTGGTCTGACCATGCAATAGAAAAAGTTTGTCTTTTTGTCACCAATCAAATTGGCCTGTGTAAAATAGTGTACAAGAAAGACACACCCCAAAAATAAAGGAGTCATTTTTAGCCTTCTGAAGTCGGAGTCTGTGTCATTGTAGTGTAAAACAACATCAGGTCACCCCAAAGCTTCTCTCCCCCATGTGAATACCCCAGCTCTCCCAGCCTGTTTCCATAGTAAAGAGCAGCTTGGTGGCCTCCTCTGGCCCCTCTCCAGCAGCTCCAGGTGCTCCCTGTGCTGGTCCCCAGGGCTGGGGCAGCTCTGCAGGTGGGGTCTCACCTGAGTGGGGCAGAGGGGCTGAATCCCCCCCAGCCCTGCTGCCCACTCTGGGGCTCAGCCCAGGGAACAGGGCTGGGATATTTCCAGCCTCTCACCCACCAGCACCCCCAAGACCTTCTTGGCAGGGCTGCTCTCAGTTTGAAACAGGCAAATTTAAACTGCTCTTGCCAGAGGAAGCATCCTGAAATTCTTGCCTTGCTTTGTTCCTCTGCCACAGGAGCTGTGCTGCGTTGTCGTGGCTCGCAGTGGGATTATTGAGATGACAGCAGCTCTGGCACCCATGGGCACGGCTGAACTGGTGACAGGGATTTTTCAAAGGAGCTTTACACCTCAGCTCAATCCTGCCATCTCATTCTCTGAGGCATATTATCTCTTAAAAGACCGTGCTACGTCTGCCCGGATGCAGGTACTTAACAAGAGCTTTATTCTAATTGTTGTGTCGTTCTCAGCTGGCCAAACACAAATAAAATCTGTTGCTGCACAAGCTCAGCTGTGCTGACCAGAGATGTCATCCTTGAAAGCGCTCCTCGCTCCAGTGGGGAGTTTCTGCTCCAGAGCAAAAATCCTGGAGCAGCAAAAAAGACAAGAGGAAAAATCTTTACTTTTAATTACCTCGAAAACAGGCTCTCAAGTACACGGTTTTCCCAACAGCCTGCCCACGAAGCCATTGACAAACACAGCACAGACAAAATAAGAAGGGTTCTCTGCCTGAAAYAATTACCACCAGCCCAAACACAGCAGAGGCCCAGTGCAAACTCAGGTGCTGTGTCACAGCATAGTCCCTTGAATCTACACCAAAGCCACACTCAGCTACAACAATAATATAGAGATTTTTGACAAGGAAGTGATTTTTTGATGGAGGTGGCTGTATCATATAGCTCTGCTGCTCTTTTATCAAGCACAGCAATGGAGCTGTCTTCCGTCAGGAGACAAGGGAAAGATGCCAAGGGAAATAAAATCAACCAGGCAAAATTTTTACGTTTGGACTGATGAGCTGCGYGCTCTTGTTTGGAAAATTTAAGGCACCAGAAGCTCAAAAAGCCTTTTTGCCAATATAGTTTTAAATGATAATGCAAAGGCTTTTGTGAGATTGATGCAATTTATTCTAATAAAGCCAGTTCCACTGTGAGTTTAACAAGTGCCTGTGCTCTGTGGTACGAAGCAATACTGGAGAGACACCTTCTTAGATTTTTGAAGAMAGGAATCTCAGAGCTCTGGCTCTGTGGGTTTGCTGAGATTTTGGAGGTTTTGAACAGAGATCTGACAGGGGACGTGAGGGAAGGGAAACTCAGGATGTTCATCTTGGGGGAACCTCTGGTTACAGGCACTTCAGGAAGGGAAGTTTGGGAAAAGTTCAGACGTAGATTCGCGTCCAATCTTTCAGACTTTTCCGTCTTATTAACTGAGTTTTAAATGTAATTAAATCTTAATGTCTGTGAATCAGATGCTTTCCCTGGACATTTCAGAACAATCTATAAATAAGAATTTTATGCAAACATTCTCTCCATTCCCTGATATGCTGGGGATGGAAAAATTTCAGTTGAAATAAACAGAAGTAGGATGAACTTTCCCTTTCCCTATTCCCAGCCATCTGGATTAATTTCTCTCATCTGATAATGAGTCCCCATCATCATTTATTCCTCTAGTAGATTTTTGGACCTGTTCTCAACCCTACAATCTCTAATATTGCCTGAAGAGTTTACAAAGATAGCCTGGAAGATAGCTGCAAAGGCATTCTCATTACTTTAATGAATTTCTGACCACTGGTCCAGGCTATCAGCCCTGCATTTAATTAAAGKAGCACAAGCTGTGTATCCACCAAATGTCCAGGCAAAGGTCAGCAATCCATTCCAGGCTTCAGTTACTCTTGTAACTATTGTAGGACTGCAAGGAGCCTCTAAAAAAAGACAGAAACCCAGCTCAGCTCAGAGAGGCTGTGGCTCTGCCCCTTCTCCTCTGTTAACCTTGAACATGCACTGGCTCACACAGGCAGCTGCCTCCTCCCACCATTTTTTGGGAGTTTTTCAGCTGCTCAGCTCTCTGAACCAGTTAGTGACCCATCCAAATACACCTTGGTGGCAGGACTGGGACAGGGATGGGGATGTATGGATAAGGGTGAGGGGGAAAAAGAAATTATCATCTCTGATTTGGGTTGTTTCAAGCTTCTGTAGAGCAGCACCTTTCCAGCCTCCGTGTGTTCATGTGCATGTGTAATTTTGAGTTTTTGAAAAACTTTGACAAGGACACTTTGTTATGGTTTTTCTCCCCATTTTTCTCCTCCTAAGTTCTGGCTCAAATGCAGCTGAGGGGAAACAAATACCATCACCCCTGCCCAGTCTGTTCCCAAGTAAAAGAAGAGCTTTTGATGCTAAAGTAGGGTTTCTTTTCAATACTCAGATTATTTTCTTCTTCATCAACAAACAAGAACCACTTTGGGGGTAGGAAGATGGGCACGCAGTGTTACCTAGACTATAGAAGCTCTCTAGAGAGCCAAATTCCTTTTAAAGCATTATTTTCCGTATTTAAAATTAATTGGGTAGGTGTTGGATGATCAAGACCATTTTATAAGAYGCTCTAGTTCTGTTCTGATATCTGGTGCTGTAGAAAAGACATAATTAACATCTGCCAGCATAAAGGCAGGCATGGGTTTTATTACAAGCATTACTTTCTGAGRACTTGAATGACTTTGACCTCGAAATGTTAATCTTGCTGAACTCCAGAGCAAATATCAAATGTCAGGAAATTCCAAATAGATGTGTGGACTTTGAGTACTTAAATTAGTCTGCCTTTAAACAGAGAGGGGTTTACAGCTTATTAACAGAGCTGTCCCTCAGTCCTGAAATGGACAGAAAGGCTCTGCCATGGGCTGAGAGAGAAGAGCAGAGAAGGGGAAAAACCTTCCCAGGTTAATGTGGGAGCTGCTCTCCAGCACCCAGCACCAGGGCAGAGCAGGCACCTTCCCCTGGAGTGATGCATCTTTCCAGARCCCTCAGGCACCAGTAAACCATGCCATTATTTGTCCTTTCTCTTCTCATGAGAGGTGCAAGGCTGCTTTTCCTGAGCCGTGTCCACAGCTGCCAACAGCCTTTACAGAGGAAAGACTTGCAAGAGGATTTAACATTCAATAGGACAAAACTAACCTTCTTTTGATTTTTTTTTTCCCTTTTTAAATCAAGTTCGCACCCTTACAAATAACAACACCACTATGAATATTTTTGCCATCATCTCTGGTGTCTGGATTTCTTTGGTTTTTTCACTGCATTCAGTTCTAATGCCTGGTGAGGTTCAGCTGGATAAAAGGTTTGGGTTTTCTTAAAGGAAACATCTGCTATTTGTAGTATTTAGTTTAATATGCACACAACAAATATAAAACTACTTATCAATAAAAGCACTTTGTTTTGTATTGCATTTTCAAAAAATATATGAATTTCCCTTTTTTTTCAAAAAAAGAGATTTTGGTGGGTGCAAGTAGACAACATCTTCCCTAAAGAATGAAATCTGTGTTTATGCACTGAGACAGAACTGGAATTTTACCTGCCAGGGGTAATTGATACCAACTGCTCAGGGATGCACCTTAAAAAGGCAACATAACCAGATATTTCCCTAATGCTGGAATACTATTACACAAATCTCTTTCTAATGTGTTTGGGATTTTTTCATGCTCTGCGCTCTAAAGCTCTTCCCATTTTGCTGCTGCTGCTTGCCCCCTGCTGTTTTTTGCTGTTGTTCTCTGAAAGGAAACTTTAACAAGCACATTCCTTTGATTTCAGACATAAATAGATATATATATACACATATGTATGGAGATTCCTGTGTGCCTGTGTATACACATATGAAATCGAGGTGTACACGAGAATAATTCCATATATAAGCTGCTCATTCAACAGAGTGCTGTGAAAGCTGAAAGCAAAATCATTGAGGCTTGACTGGAAACTAACTAAGATTTTCCTGTATTTTATGTAACAAAGAGCCATAAACCATCTAGATTAACCTGCACACATTAGAAGAAATGCTAGGTGGAAATCTTTTAAGGTTCACCTTAAAAAAAAAAGAAGGAAATATGTTACAACAAAGCAGGAATGCTTTTCCCTACAGTATCATTTTTTAAAGAGAATTGAAGACTTTACTGTGCTCAGAAAAACCTGCACAGATATAATTCTGTGAGTAGTGGCATTCCCACTAGGAAAGTTTGCTGTTGGTAAAAGAAAAGAAAAAGGTATTTTTGCTGTTTTGTATTGATTTGTCAGCTAAGTAAACTCCTTCAGTAAACCTATTAGCAATGCCAGAGTGATCTTTTACTTTGGAGCACTTGCAAAAAATTTGCAGTTAGTTTTGCAGTTCCAGCTGGTGACCCCAAACCTACAAATCTTTGTTGTGGTGTTATGGGCTTTGTCCTTCCCAGCCCATAAAAATAGAATAAGCAGGTTTGTCCATTGGCTACGAGTCCTTAGATGTCTTAAATTTCAGAGGRGAAGAATCATCTGGGGAATCATCCTCAACATTTTCCTTTCCATGAGGAGTTTTTTCTGCTCTGCTGTATGAGCATTGCCTCTTGAATAACCCTGATCACTTTGGTGACAGCACATCAGGCATCTTTGTCCTGAAAAAGACAACACGTGCCTGTTCCAAAAACAGCTTTTGGAGATGGGTATTTGTGAAAGCAATCTGGCTCTGTTCAGGTGGATCCAGCTCAGTGCAGGATTCCCAGTGCTCCTCTGTGCTGGCTCCTGATTTCCCACCTCRTCCCCTGAGAGCAGCCCTGGCACTGACAGGAGGCCACTGCTGTTCTCCTGCACGTACATGGAAAGGGGCCATGAAATCCTTTGCAAATTTCTTCGTGGTTCATGAAGTTCATGTTGTTGTATGCCTGGGACAGGAACTTATGAAGGATTGTTTGTCAGGTACAATTAATCCTGTGCTCCTGCGGCCACAAGAGCTTTCTGCTGGTTTGCTCTTAGGTTTCTGTGTGACTGACGTGTGTGACTYCTTTAAAAGCACCCATGCTAGGGGACATGTTTTGTTCCTAGAGAAGTGGCCAAAGCACATAACCCTCTTTTTGGGGTGATTTTCAGTGTCAGTCTGTGGGTAAGGAAGCGTTGCCATGAGGGATGCGGGGTGGGATGAGCAGGAAGRGAACCACGTACATTTCATTTGTGTGAACTCTAACACGTATTTGCCAAGGGATGCAGTGGGTTAACAGCAATTCCTGTTCTTTGTGTTTAAGGTTTCTATTCTGTTATATTCACGCACTGAATGTGGGGTCAAGGCCTCTGTCCCTCTGGGGCAGGTTAGAGAGGTTTCCTAGGCATGAATGACTCCCTCAGAGCTCACTGCTGCTCTGATCTCAGCGTGGTGGCTCCACCTCAAACTTGGATTTCTGCATGGTAGAAGGGGTCCATGCATAGAAATGGGTAATTCCATCTTCTTTTGCAACACTTAAAAAAAAAAAACTGTGTTGGAAAACCTGGAACGGGTGTGGTTCTRGTTGAATATTTGCTCTGGATCCTGAAGATAGATTTAAACTTAGCAATAGCAGACCTGGTCCCTTACAACTATTTTCCACTGCTTGAAAAAATGTCTGGTCGGATACTATGTTCTGGTTTTCAGACTTTTGATATTTTTGTATTAAGATTACATCTAGCCTGGGAGATGAGCATCCCAAGCAAAGTCTTTCCATCAAATCCCTTGAGAATTTCTATTTTTTTTTTCACTCTTAGCATGGTTTTGTCTTTCATGGAAGATGAAATTCCCCTGAACAATCCCTTGTGTTAAGGGAGTGAGAACCAGGAGACAGTTACTGCTCTGATACACAGAAAATGCATTAAGGTTTGAATGTAACCTGCGAGGAAGGAGGTGACTCATTTTTAGTCACCTTGTTCTGAACTTATTCCAGGATTCAATATTGCAAAGTAGTGCACAGGAGCTCAGCTGATGTCTGGAGACAATCAGGGGGAGCAGCAGCTTTGAATTCTGGATTTCCTGTGATTTCCTGTCATTGTAGGGTTTTAGCCYGACCACTTACGTTATTTTAATGGAGACATTTCTATCTAATGTCCTTTGTTTCTCTCRAAACCATTAAAAAAACAAACAGAAAGGGGCCCATATTAATAATGTATTATGCCTGAGACTTCTTCAAACATGATCAATGTTAATGGGATCATTGAGACTCCTCTCTAGAGATCAGAATTACTCTTTAGAGCTGCTACAGATCATGTTTTCCCTGAACACTAAATATGAAGCTTAGTACACAATGGCCTGCTGGTGTTATCAGTGTCAATGGTGTTTTATCAGCCAGCTCATTGACATAAGAGACTGTGCAATCCAATGTAATTTTTTCCCTATTAATTTAAAAATAAAAACAAAAACAAAAACAAACAAAAAACCAAACAACCCCCAACAAACAAACAAACAGAAACAACCCCAAACTTTTAATTTTTTTTCTTATTTTTTTTAAGCACACATCATCATATGTGCCTGTGAAATATTTCACTGGATTTTAAAGGTAAAAAAACCAAAAGTTCAAAGTAATTCTGGTTTCAGATTTTACAATACTCTGTGTTGTTAATCAGCACAGCTTCATRAGATGCCACAAAGCATTATACAAGCCCATGGAAGCTAATTCTGATGCAGCCACACCATATCATGACTTTTACAAGGCAGAGATTTGTCTCTGCTGAATGGCTGCAGCGTGATAAGATTTTGAGAACTCACCCTGGAAGTCAACATGAGTGAATGAGAAAAGATGTTTTGAATGCCCAGTTTAAAACACAGGGCTCAGAGCAGATGCCTTTCCCGTGGTTTCTGCGCAATACCTGTGTGTCCCTTCCTTGGCATTGTTAAAGAGGCTTTCAACCTCCTTACCCTCATTTTTCAAACTGGGAAGTRTAACATGAGTAACTGCACACGTAATAATCAGCTTTGAATTAAGAATGAAGTAGAACTATCATTTAATCATCCAAGGTGTCTTTCCTAGGAATAGCCATCAATTATCCTTACGTGGTCCATCYATCACTTGGCTGGTGAAACTCGCCCTGCTTTGTGCAGGATTGTCTTTAAGTCTGGCTCAACCTCACTCTGAGATTTCAGGGCATTTGTAATCGTGCCCAAACCCCAACCTGTAAGGAATGTGAGAGGAGGCAGCTGAGTGCCCACATCACAGCAGCAAGGAGCTTGAAAACACTTCCTTTTGCCAGCCTGAAAAATGGCCTGTTGTGTTGTGATTTGTTGAATTTTGAGGAGTGTTTCCTTCTGGTGGCTGAAATCTGCCAGCAGCCTTCACAAAGGTTCCTTGCAGGTCTTAGCAAGCCCCAGAGGTGTGCCTGGGGTGTGAGTGTGCAGAGCAGCCCTGCCAGGGACTCAAACACATCCACCACACCGCTTCTCTCCCCCTGTTCAGCAGCTACAGGGCACATAAAATATTTTTATGGCCAAATGTCTTTATGATATAGAAAAGCCCCAAAAGTTTATATTCATCTTTCAGTGTTGCAGTAGTTTAGAGGTTTTTGAAGCTCAGTCTTATTTCATGCCCGTCTCTTTTAATGAGGGAAGGTTTTTTTTCAGGGCTGGACTGGTTTAGCAGCTGGGGCAGCACAGCTGAGCAGCACTGAGCAGTTTCCATTTGCAATGAGGCTGTTGACAAAAGTTTCAGGGAATTGAAATGAAGTCTGAAATATCCTTCCTGCCTTCACCAGGATGTTTGGAAGCCCTAGGGTGCTCCAGACTGTGAAACATTAGTAATTAAAGGCTCACCTTCTGTATACTAATGAAAGGCTCAGAACTACAGCTTTTAACATTGAAAGGATTGCTACATCCTGCATTTTTCACTTTGAGGTTTTTAGAAAGACCGTCTGTGTCAGAGGACATATCCAGAGAGCTGTGCTGAGGAGGTGACAGCAYTGTTGAAACAATTAGTCAGGGTTCAACTGTGTGCTGGGCCCAGCTCTCCCAGTGCACAGCTGGAACCTGGCAGTGCAGCTGTGAGATACTGGTACAGATGGCTGATACTGGTGGAACTGGCACAGCTCCATGGGACTGGTACTGGTGATCCTTTTTGGGAGTACCTTAAAGCAGAGGTCAGACAGAATGAAAGGAATGAAAAGCAGTTCTGTTTATTGAATGGCCATCAGGTACATTTTGGACAGACAAAACTCCCCAGAGGCCAAACCCAAAAATGGACCCCAGGTCACGGGTTTTCACATTTTTATAAGTTTGGTCCATTTGCATATTGGGGGTTCATCTTCCAATTACAGTTTCAGGTAATGAAGTCATTTACCCCAAGTTTGCTCCCCCCAACTCACTTTTGTTTCCATCTCTCAGGCCTGAGGCAGTGAGGTGTCCTTGATCCCCAGGCCTGGAGAGGGATTGTTGTGTCTGACCAAAATGGGGAAGCAGCAGCTCCCACTGTGTGTGGAGTTTAGAGTTACACACTAAAGAACTGCTGGATTACAAATAGATAAAAAAATTAGAAGCTAAAATCCTAAAGGCATCAGTACAAATGGGTGGTACTGGTGGTACTGGCCCAGCTCTGTGGTTCTGGGCAGCTTCCTCTGCTCCTGCCAGTCCTGCAGGGGTGATTCCTGATCGTGGACATTCCTGTCTGTTCTGTCTATAAATGTCATACCCCACCCCTCATGAGAGAGAATTAAGAAAGGACTGAACAACATTTCTTTAAACATGAACTGGTACAATCCCTCTGTGTTCCCGTGAAATGGCTGGGCACTCTTCCCTCACTGGGTTTTTTGCTTTTTCTGCAGGATTTGATAGTAGTCAAAGAATGTATCATATAGAACCTCTCTGTCCTATATATCAATGTTTTGGATCTGATAAAAATCCTCTCTGGTTTTGCTTTGGATGTTTTTATGTAAAGAAAAAATAGCTGAGTCAGGTAAAGAGAATTCACCCAGGTGTCAGTCAGCTTCATMTATTTATAATCTTTACAGATTTGTTATGCACAGTTCTGAAATTTCTAGCTTTATTTTATTTTTACTTACTATATGCCAAAATAGAATGTTTCAGCACTGAAAAATAACTGTGGATACAGGCAATATCCAMTCCACCCCTAATACCAGAACTGTTTCACTTATCAGGCACAGATATTAATAGATGTCAAAAAATAAATCAATAACTCAGCACATTTTTCTAGATCCTGCTTGCAAACTCTTGTACAAAGACTATTGTTTCAAGAGGCACAGTTTCTGAAGAAAAAAACTAGAGAAAATAAAGGCAAAAAGAAAATTTCTGTGGGAGTGACTATTTTGGTTGAAACATCCATATGTCACAGTCTCAGGTGTTGTGGTGTYTTTTCTCTTTGAATTTCCCACCAGGACACAATTTGAATTTGTTCTAAAGGCAACGAAATTGCTACCCTGCAGAAAACCCTTTCTCATGGACAGCTGCATTCCAGTATTTTCTTGTACATCTCCGTGTGGAGACAGAATCCATCTGAATATGAGGAGAAAAGGGGTGGATGACATATTTTCCCTTCAGCGCCAGTAGGTGTTGTTGGGAATTTGCCTCTCATTCTTTTTTGCTGCCTACAATAAATAGTTTRGCATATGATAGGAAATAATTTATTCTAACTAAATAAATGGAGCAAGGTGCTTCTTCTTAACCAAAAACAAAACAGAAAATCCTGTGTCTCACTGTCCTGCTGCTGGGTGCAGTGGAGAGGAATGTCACCCCTGTCTCAGGATAAATTACACAACTTTACTGTATCCCAGATTTAACAGCTCCCTGAAAGATACATCAAACAATTCACACTGTGCATGGGAGGAACAGCAATTCATCTAAAGGTGGCAAATCTGAGACGTGACAGGTATTAAAAAGGAAAAGGCAAAGTGCAGAGCCACATTTTTATTCTGCTGCCTTTCCGCACGGGTCATGAGAGGCAGTCCGCTTGTTCCCTCAGTACACCACCAAGTTAAATATATTCACAACCACTTTCAAAGCCACTCTTTCTCCCTTTTAATTTTATGTCAATCAGCCATCGCTGAGATAGTCTGAATCCTCTCAAAAGCAAGGGTTCATCTGAATTAAAATGCGCTGTGGATTGTCTGTGTGAGTGTGTCAAACTCTCCTGGTATGGGCAGCACTCTAAATAAGTGTATTCCTCGAGCAGGTGCCTTCCCTAGCACCGATCTCTGCAGCACTGGCTTCACAGAACAGGGATCCAAATTCTCTTTCATTTGTATTAATAATAATAATAAAAAAAAAAAAAAAAAAAAAAAAAAAAAAGGGAGGGAGGGGAGAGAATATGACTGTGCAAGTTAATGGAGTTAATTATATYCATATCAGTTAGATGCACAGGAGTGAAAAGGACAATTTGTGTAAGCAGAGAATTAGCTCTGGTATTTTCCCAGTAACATCAGCAGTCTGGAGATAAAGGAGCACATAAATCCATCCTGCTGAACTCTCACTTTTCAGGGAGAGCATGCAGAATGGGGCAGGCTGGTGGGCAGGACAAAGATCCAAGAAAAGGACTCAAATGTGACCAAAAGTCAGGAATCTACCTGTGTCCAGGGAGGAAAACRTCTGTAGGGGTCTAAACAATGTGGTCATCTTAGCAGGAACTCCCAAACACTTCCTTAGGCTCAAGCATGAAGCACCTTCTGGCACCTTTCAGTGCTCAAAGGGCCTACAAGAAACCTGGAGAGGGACTTTGTAAAAAGCCATGCAGTGAAAGGACAAAGTGCATTGCCTTTAAAGTGAAAGAAGTGAGATTTAGATTAGATATTGCAAAAAAATTCTCCCCTGTGAGGGTGGGRAGMCCCTGGCACAGGGTAYCCAGGGCAGCTGTGGCTGCCCCTGGATCCCTGGAAGTATCCAAGGCCAGGCTGGATTAGGCTTGGAGCAGCCTGGGACAGTAGATAGTGTCCCTACCCCTGGCAGGGGGTGGAACCAGGTATTTAAGGTCCTTTTCAACCCAAACCATTATAGGAATTTATGATTTTTGTACTCCCTTTCTTACAATCACAATMTAACTACAGGATTTACTGGCTCAGGGCTTGAGAAAATCAACAAATTGTGGACAGATTTTCTTTCCTGAACCAAAGCCAGGAAATTCTAAAATCTAACTAAGAAAAGATTTCCTCCCTGTGGGAATCCAAGATTGTTTCAGTAGGGCTAAAAGAGCATTCCCCTTGTGTTCAAGAGAGACAGAACCATCTCAGCCCTGGCTTTAACCTTTTAGCCTTCATTTGAAACAAGACCTGTAAATCAAAAATTTAGAAGGGAATAATTACTCTCACTGAAGGCAATCATATGAGACTTGTAAAGGAATTTTCCTAACACTATAAATTACATCAGATATTATTACCTCAGAAAGCAGTCCATGAAGAACTTTTCAGGAAGAATCAAAACTAATTTATAAAGTCTGTAATTAGAATTACAGTTGAGAATTAAATCAGTGCTYGAGGTCCTCTATGATTGCAATATCCTTCTCTTATATTTTTTGCTTAATATTAAATTTAGTCTTTCCTTTCCTTAAATTCGTCTGTCAAAATGAAAGAAAGAATCCAACAGATTAGTCCTTCTTCCTGTCTTCCCTGATGTTTTGCTCTTCATATTCCTCCAGAGGCTTCAAGGACATAGCTCCCTGCAGATTCCCAGCCTGGGGTTCTGCTSTCCTTGGTGTTAGGTGATGTCCTGGTAGTCCCTTTACCAATTACAGGCCATCCAAACCCTCCTCACTCCTTCAGCCTGAGTCAAACTCATCTGAACTCCTTTTGCACTGAACGATCTCCTGAATTGCTGGCTCCAAAATCATYAATCAGGACCTGCTATACTGAGATCTTACGGGTAAGGAAAGTTATTAATTTCAGGGGTACCACCCCCTGCTTCAACCTGYGGCTGTCTGATGCTCAGACACCAAAAGACACTTGGAAATTCTATTTTAACTGGGTGTTTAATACCTTCCAAGCGCATCAGTGGCTTTGATTCCCAGGGCTGTGTGATCAGCACCTTTGAACAGCGCACAATGCCTTCTATTTCTGATGTAAAAAAGTGTTCGAATGGGAGTAAATTGCTCTCGCTGGTTTTTTTGCATAGGGTTCATTATTCCCTTGCTTGCCCCGCTTYCATCCCTCACGGCAGCCAAAGGGGATGAAAGGGATGGTGAGTGGCATCTTGTGGTGCTCAGCTTTGCCACACGCGAGTCAGGCTCTGGGAACGTCAGTGCCCAAACTCCTGGCAGCCTCCCACCYCAAAGGCTGAACAATTCCATTGTCTGGGATCTTGCCCGAGCTGTTAAATCTGGGACTTGCAGCTGGCACTTGRTGCTGCTGCCCCTGGGCCAGTCCTGGTTCGTACAAACCGCTTTGCTTTAGGGACTGGAAATGGTTTGTGGTCCTGCAAGGCTGGAACAGATGAGGGCAGCTCTGTCTAGATGGTATTGGCTGCTGTTTTTTTAAAATTATTCACTGTTCATGTGCAAGTGAAATAGGACAGGAGGAATCAYGCCAAATAAAATCAGTTTGTGTTGATTGTTCAGTTCCCATTTTAATTCTATATATAAAAGAACACAATGGAGTGGTCTTAAGGAGTTTTACAAATGTGTTGTCGGTGGTAAATTTCCACAATTCGGCAAAACACAGACTGTTTCTGTGCTGTTTAGACATAACTATGGTGCTTTAATCTACATCTTACAGATAATTTTAATCCTGATTGTGTGTGTTAATGGCTGGAGACTTCTCAGAGGCAGAAAGACCAGGCTGGGAAGAGARTCTTTGCAAAATCACACCAGTCTCAGTCACCCACACACTCCAGTGTAGTGTCACAAGCAAATAATTTAGAGGGAAGCAGAACACACTCTGGTCTGCATACACATGTAATATAGGGTCTAACACAGTGCTGGAATATTTCTAATATATTTTATTTGGAGTTTTGACAATACTTTTGTGATAGCAGGTTCATGACGCTCAATTTCTGATGGGTCTGTGCTCTTTTCATTCTCTTTTACATGAGCATCATCTCTTTTCTGGTTTACAGTGGGGTTTAGCCTGTCTTTCATAAGGAACAGAACCATTTACTTGCCCTTAAAAGAATACTTATATTCAGAACACAAACTGGTCAAGAATGCTGCATTAGAAGTGCAAAGCTTTTTCTTTSGTTTTTTGTTATGTGTGGGGGGGATTTTGTGGTTTTTAGGGGTTTTTTTGTTTTGTTTTGTTTTGTTTTTACAAAATGTTTTCCAGAGCATTGTTTTTGTAAACCACCAGCAAATCCAACTGTTGTTTTTAAAACAACCAAGCCATCGTGAAACCTCCATGTACCCTGTTAGGAGATGAATAGAGTCTTGAAAATGCTGTATACTCCATCCAGTGCGTCTAAGGGAATACTTATATTTAAATTTTGTTTCATCCTCTTAGTACAAATTCATGTCATTACCAAATGGTAAACAAAAACAGATGTCAGGCTCACTTTAGGGAAAGTGGTGAGCTTGCAGTTCAATATTGAAGTAAACTACTTCTGAGAGCAGGAGTTTGACATACTTCGGTCCTTCCCTTACGAATGAATATTTTTATGTTGGAAATACCTTTAGTGCCCTTAACTCTTCATAGAAGGTAGCCAAAAAAAAAAAAAAAAAAAAAAAAAACAAAAAAAAAAAACAAAAAAACCCCACAACAAAACAAAAACAAAAAAATCCCAAACAAACAAACAAAACAAAAAAAACCCCAAGACTGAAAATATCAAAGCCATCAGGATGAAGAACTTTGAGAATGTCTGGTTAGTTAAGGGTATTTGTTTATTAAGAAGTGAAGAGAAAAGAACATCTGGCCATTCAAGTAAGATGAGCAGGCTACGGAATAAATTTATATAAATAACCCTAGCTTAAAAAGCAGAACAGTTGTGTGCTTTGCTACTAAACAGATTTCATGGCAGTACAGCAAACTTGCCAAGATATTAAGTAAATGAAAGCCAGCAATCAAGTCTTTAAGTACATACCTTAATGTCATAAGAGTATTATGGGCTTACAGAGGAGGAAAGCTTATAAAATCACTGACCTTCATTTGTACTGTGAAAGACATTCAGGTGAGTGAAAATAAGGGTTTTTTACAACCTTGCAGACACCAGCTCAGAACAAAAGAATTGTGTGGATGCAAATATTGTAGCAAAAGTTTATAGTGAGGGTTGTCATAATTGGTGAAATCATAATTGAAGGCATTTTGTTGCCTTCTACCAGGAGGTGTGAGGCATTGTCAGGTACAAAAAGTGTTCAGTGAGTGCAGGCAGCTGGAGCAGAGTTCATATTTGCAATGGAAATGGCTTTTCTCCCCTTTGACATAGGGGCAAAGTGTTTGCCAGTTTAATGGTATTTAACAGAAAAAAAAAAGCTCCAGCAAAACAAACAAATGTTGTCCTGGATAACTCTTAGGTGGAAACTAAACAGAGCTGTCTGTATTTAGTTCATGTCTGCCTTAACTCCCTGCCTTGATCCCTGTCCCTTTCTGCTGGTTAACTCCACCTCCTGTTCATTGTTGTATTGCTGAGCTCTCTTTTGGAGTGAAAGAACATTTTTTTCCCTCAGATGTAAATCCCAGATGGATTTTGGGGAAAAAATCGAGCCCCATTTCACTGCCTTTGTCCTGGAGGATCCTTCAGCAGTTTTAGTGAGTGCAGCCCCCAGTGCCACTGCACTTCCTGCACACGTGCTTCTCCTTTTTTTGCCCAAAGAGATCATATTCTGTGGAAAACAGTTATATTTGAAACCATCAGAGTCGGAAGAAAACAACTTGTGTTTTTTTGTTAAGGCAGCTGATTCAATGATAAAAACCTCAGAATTTGAATATTCCATACTTACCACCCAAAAATCACCGTTGGCTTTGTGGTTTGGTAAATGATCAACAACCAAAGAGAAAAATCTGGAATAATGCAGAGCTAGAAAATGTTGAAATTAATACCTGTTGGGTGCTCTGGGAGAGTACACACAGAAGTGTGTGTTGCCATTTTCTTATTAATTAAGAGAAACGAAGGATTTTTTTTAATATGTCAAACTATTTAAATAGAAAAAAATTAAAAGCCGTGAATTTTAATGTAAGGTGTGAATCCTGTTCATCTCACCTCAGTGGGTCTGGCTCTCTGAGTCACCTCTGATGACTGTGATTTTGGAGGAAATGAGCAGTTGAGTGGAATTAGAAGTTAAGTATATAAATTCATAGAAAACTAATAACATTCGGCTTTCCTGTTCTGCTGTGTTCCATAACGCAAACTTATCTATCAAAGAGAATAATGCAGTGCAATTAAAAAGTGATTAAGAGAGCAAACAAAAACTTGTATTATCAAATCACATCACCATCCCACCAAACATTTAAATTAGTCTTTGAAGGCTCCTCTCAGCTGAAGCCATTCTCAAATTCTAAGTATTTGTGCTAAGGATACAGAACTGAAAATCAGTGGGTTCTTTCAAATCAGGTCTTGCTGTAACGTGTAATTCAGTCTTTCTGAATTAAATGTATCTCCTGTGAAATTTKGCAGTAGGATTTTCTATACCATGTTGTTTCTTGAGATGTTGTAACTTAGCAGATGACCATTAAAAGRACAGTTATTCTGGTGGTTCCTCATATTTTCTTTGAACTAAAATTGCTTCAGGCCAGCTTTTGAGGAACCAGAGGCTGAGAGCCAAGAATATTTATATATATATAAACATATTATAGGGCACAATTCAAAATTTATAGAATATTAGAACATATGGCAAAAGGGAGCACTAAATACTGTTTCATTGTGGGTCTGAGGTTCATTGTCTCAGCTATTGCTGAGAATCATTGATTGTCTTATCCCACACAGAATCATTGATTGTCTTATCTTGCACAACTGCTTCAATTGTTAAACCTCTTCCATCGTACAGGAGTGCAATTTTCATGTTTAAATTTGATTTTCAAACAGCTCAGGTAGTCAGGAATAAGGGTGTAAATAATCCTGGACTGCAGCACAACCAAGTTACTCTAAAAATCTGTCCTCAGGTGTGACTGGGTTTGTTCCCAGGCTGTATTTGGAGCAGGCCAGGTGTCAGGGTTTCAAGCCTCATCCAAAGGGTACCAAAACCAAGGATATTTTTACTCATGGGTACAGGGTGTCTTTGATCAGGTCCTGCGGATTTACACTGCTCTAATTACAAACACTCTAGAAATTATTTATTCAGATTTTTTAGAGACAATTTTTTGGCATTATTGTGCCCAAAGAGGTGAGCAAATGAGGGGCAGGGATTGCAAGTCTCTCTTCTGCATGGATGAACAGACAAGCAGGGTGGGACTAACCCTGAAATGGGATTTCCAGGCTGTGWTAGCACCATATCACCCAAATTCCTCTCATTTTTGAACATGATTTATCTCATATCCTTTTGTTCTCTGCTGATATCTGTGTGAAGGAGAGCTGAAGGATTCATCTGGACTTTTGGGGAGAATGTTTCACCCTGACAACATCATGGACCAGAGTATTGTCCTGGGGTAGGAAAGAACAAGGTAACACCTTTATGGCACAAGGTGAGACAGACACTAACTGYTGGAGATTCTCACTCTTTGAAAATAAGAACTTCCTTTGCCCAGTAGGAAAAAAACCAGTCTCTGGTGCTCATAGCCATATTTGGCCATTAAATTCATTACAAGATCTCTAGGCAAGTGTGTCATGGCTTATTTGAGGTCCCAGGTGCTGTGATCTTGGTGATCCTTTTACCTGCTCCTGTTTTTCTACTCTCCTTGTTCCCYTCTTGCTGCTCAGTTAAAACCCCAGTCTGGCTGGTGCTGACTGAAGTGCTGAGCATTGGCAGATCCACTCGGAGTGAAGGAGGTGGAATGGTCCATCTGAAAATCAGGCTCTGAGACCTGCTCCAACATTACTGTGAAATTTAAGCTTACTTGTAAAAAAACTTTGAAAAAGCCAGTTAATTAATTCAATTAAGCAATCAAATTACCAGAAATTATGAACTTGTTTCATTAATCTATGGTYGCTTTATCTAAAAGCCCTATGACAAAAGGACAATGAATTATTTCTTTTTTTCCAGAGTATTTAGCTTTAAAATTCATTTTGTTAGGAGAGAAAATCTGAAGATTACTGTTTCCAACAAAAGAACTTGTTTATGGTATAACAATAATGAGGACTCTCAAAGGTGCATTAATTTTTTAGGCATAGATGTTGAAAAATATGCCGTACATGAGGAAAATTAGCAGAGAATCATGAGCTTGACTTGTTAGTTTTATCTTCTGCTAGACACAGCCAAATGTCAGGGGTTTCATGTTCAGGGAATTTATTTGTCTTCCTAAATGAGTTTTCATCCAAATAAGAACAAAAGCATTTTCACCTAAATTTCTATGAAATGGCAATTTGCAGAAAATGATAGTTTAGAAAACACCAACATATGGTGCTTTGAAATGGTTTTCACATTTACTGAGAGCATTGGAGGCAAGAGAGAATTCAGAGAAAGAGACTAAGAATTAAGAAGTGAGCTGCATTTAATCAGCTRCAAAGATGATTTTTGCCCAGTGTTCCCATTGCACTCTCAGGCCATGCTGGACATTTCACACGGYCTCTGACAGCCCCTGGCAGCTCTGGATGGGCAGGTGATGTTGTTTTGCACTACAGCGACACAGACTCCAACTTCAGAAGGTTGAAAATGACTCTTTTATTTTTGGGATGTGTCTCCCTTTTATACTATTTTACACAGACCAATTTGACTGGTGACACACAGGTAAAACTCTTCAATCACATTGGTCAGACCAGAGGGACATCAAGAAGTCCCTCGTAGGGAAAGGAAGGAAACACATAGTACAGTTACAAAAACATTTCTSTTTTTTACAGAAAATTTCTTGGAAAAAAAATTTCAGAAAACCAAAACATCTCAGGCCCAAAAACAGGGCTACAGGCAGGGAACTGAGGCAGAGGCACCAGAGCTGTGSCTGCTTGTGTTCACTGGGGAGAAAGTGAAGATCCTGCTCACCCCAGWCACTCTGCAGGGCTTTGGCACCACAGAAATGAACTTGTTGAACATGCAGAACACYCTGCTCTGTGGGCTGTGGGAGCTGCCCTCTGGAAATCACCTCCCACACCTGCTCATCACCCCTGGGAARTGTCTCCTTGCAATCCAGGTCCTCTTGCAGGGGCAGACACCCCATTTTGCCATCAGGATATTCACCACTACACCCCCAGGGGTGTCACTTGGGTCCCCAGAGCATCCCCACTGGCRCAGAGCTCAGCAGTGAGGGAACCTGTGTCACCTCACAGCAGGAGATTTCCAGGAACAAAGCATTCCTGGGCCATGCCACCCAATTTCTGACTGAAAAGGATTCGGGGAGCTTCTGCCTTGTAGAAATTCACTGGGGGAGCTGCTTAACTCGCTCCCTGGCTTCTGTATGAGAGAGGCTGGGTGGGTCTGAACCTCAGGCTGAAGCGTGGTCGATGGCGTAGAAGAAAGAGTGGACTCTCGCTTGGTTTTAGATGGTTTTATCCCTCCAGGATACCTCCCACGTGCAGATGGACAGTGCAGGGAGGCAGAGGGTCCTGGAGCCCAAACAAAAAAGCCCAAGCAGCCATCTGCTCTCACCTTAAGTACAGGGGGCATCTCTTGGACAGAAGAGAACTTGGGACCAATGGCAGGGGAGGGGTGTGACCCAGTAAGAAGCACTTAGAAAGACAGTGGAAGAAGGAGGCACCAAGGTACCTGGTCAAATCCTAGGGCTTTTTCCCCAGAATCTTCCAGGTCTTACAAGGTGATTGACAAGGGAAACACAAGGGAAACACCATCAGGGGTTTGGGATAGGGGGGTAGGGACAAACCATTACAAACATGTAACAAAATATACAAAACTTTGGAAAACCCAAATCATGCACCTCAACACTGCCTGTTTTGTCAAGGGATCCCCCGCGGGTCCATCATGACCTGTGGGTCTGCTCTTGGCACTTGCCAGGTGTTTGGTTGCCCTGTTGAGAGTCTAGAGCTGGCCATGTGGTCATTTCATGTCGACTCTGACAGTCCCTGGCAGCTCTGGCTGGGCAGGGACCMAGGCAGAGGCACCAGTGCTGTGCCTGCTTGTGTTCAGTGGGGAGACRRTGAAGATCCTGCTCACCCCAGACACTCTGCAGGGCTTTGGCACCACAGAAATRGACTTGTTGGACGTTTTCATTAAGTATCTTATAAAGATATCACTCTATTATCCTAAATTCAATTAAGTATATGACATCAAATGTTAACTGTTTATTCCTCAAGCTGAGCTTGTTGTTTTAAATCCAAGACGATGAGGTRGTGTTGAGGACCTGAACTATCTTGTCTGGATATATCCCCAGCAATTTTCACATCAGTGTTTAGGGGATTAGCTGGAAACCACAAGCACATGCCTTGAGCCAAAGCAGAGCAGGGTGGATTGTGTTTTCCCACAACTAAAACTGGGCCATTTCTTTGTTTATACAAGACATGATTATGGAGCAGCCAGTAAAAAACGAGTCTTCTGCTGTTTTTGTTTTGTTTTTCCAGATTCACAAGCACYTTTCCAAACTTCTGCAAATTCTTTCACGGTGCAATGTGCTTTTTAGGGTTCAAAGCACCTGGCAATCAATAATTCAGAATCTTTACACCTTTTTTTAGTAGTCAGTGATACCTGCATATCTCCTCAGAATCCAATAGTAGTTATTTATTTACCCTTCCTGTTCTTCTTTTGCTACTGAATGAGCTGGGATGTGCTTTTCAGGGCAGTGGCTGCATCCAAAATTCGGAGAGATCTGTGGGTGAAAAAGGATGGCAAAAGCCAAAAGAGTCCAAAAAATTTTTTTAAAAAAAGCTGGCAAGGTTTTATTACCAAATGACACGTGGCATGGAAATTGGTATGTTTTGCCCCTATTTTCTACTTACAAGAGGAATGAAAGAATAATCTAAAAGAGAGAAGGAGAGTGTGAAAGGGAGATGAGAGAGGGAKGTGAGGAGATCACCACTCTTGGGGCAGCATTGATCCAGCTGCTAGAACATTCAGTGTCCTGTGGGCATCACTCAGGTTTTGTGGGGATATCTTCTCATAGATGAGTTTTCACTGCCCTGAGGTGATGTTTTTCACCCTCATGTCAATGAGTTTGTGTCTGTGCTTGGTTCTGGATCTTTCTGGGAATGGGCCGGGGGGCTTGGAGGGTTTTTTGGTGGTCTCCATCCCTCTTTGTTTGTCTTGCCCACTCCTTGACACCAGTTCTACTCTTGCACTGTCCTGAAGAGGAGAATTGGCTCCAGAAAGGTGTTTCCCTACTTTTGTACTGCCCCTCTTTCCAGGCAGGTCTAATTTTAACATTAACTCCTCACTGCCCAGGCTTTCACAGGCATGCTCCAAACAGCTCTAAACTGTTTATTCAAGCCAAGAGAGTAACAAAATTAAAGCCAGAGCTATTAAAAGGGAAGAAAAACCCATGCAGGCTCAATTCACGCCTTCTAACAGAATGGGGTAAATAGATTACAGGCTCTTGCATCCACAAGGCAGCAGGGAGGGCATGGCTGTGAATGAATTCTGAAGTTTCCAATCTCCAGGTGTGCTTCAACACACAGGTAATAACTGTTATAACGCTTTGATCAAAAATAAAAAAAAAAAAAAAGGGGGTGTACTTAAAACCTGACCTAAGAATTATTTCATCTGTTTAGAGTTAACGTTAAGTTCAGATGGTTACGTTTCCAGAGAAAATTCTGACCTGGAAAATGGCTCTCAGCAGAGTCTTTTATAACTCCCAGCAGAGTCTTTTGAGTCTGCAGAGGCAAGGAATGGCAGCTYCTCACTGTTGCCATATGGTTTCTTTTGAGCCTCGGCTGGCCAAAATTAAAAATGGGCAAGTTTTTTTTTTAGCTCCTTGACATCTCAAGTACCATTCAAAATCTCCAGGCCACAAACAGGGAGAAGAATGGAATTTAGCCACATAGAGGGAGAACAATAGAAYGTAAGTTTGGATCAAAATACCACAGTGAAGGCAAGGAATGACAATTACAATCTGTGAGGATTGCCTAGCAGGAAGAAGCTGGGTAATTGTTACAAGACTGAACAAACAGTCCTCTTGCATTTTCAGACTTTTCTTTTCTTTTTCAATCCACACTGCTCCTTTGTAATTTTCCAACCTTTTACTTGGGAGGACTAGTTCAGTGGCAGAGATGAATTGCAGGGATGACCATAATTTTCAATTACATCTAAACAGAACTGATCCTGCTGAAGACAAGCCCTAACCCGTTGGACAGCAGAGATTAGCATAGTCGATGTGAAAAATGTGAGTCTTTGAACACGGGAGTGTTTGGGGATTTCTGGGAAGCATCTGTGTTTGTCTAGTTGCACTAAGCACTCCCCAGTGAGGAGGGGATTTTCTAAACCTAATATGCACAGGATTGATGAACCCCTGCCTGAACAGTGGCTGCAAAACAAACCCTTCACAGTGATGAACAATCACCTCAGAGCAGCCCTGCAGCTCCTTAGGAAAAGATGCAACTTTTCCCTGGCTGGCCTGGGAGTATTCCAGCTATTAGGGGTGATAATATTTCCCGAAAATGATTGTAATAATGTTCCCAAGTGCTGACTGGAAAGGCACTTTGGGTGGATAGAGGCAAGGAATCCACCRATGGGGACTCCCCTGCAGTCTTCACCTGAGCCCCCCTCACACATTTCCAGGTGAAGGTGGCTCCAAAGGAGCAGCTTTGATGATGTTCCTTGGGAAGCATCCCTCTTCTGCTCTCTACCTGCATGTTTCTGCCCTGGAACTGATTGCAGTGAATTGTGGCTGAAAGATCAGCTGGAATCGCAGTGCAACATGTAATGGAATCCTAACTTTAAAAATTGTAACTTTTCAGAACTGCCAGCTTTAGTCAGTAATGTGGGTGTTTATGGAAAATTCACAAAAGGCCCTGATATTTATACAGTATCACAGGATTTACAATGAGCACACTTAATCTTAAACATGATTTTGCAATACAAGTAGGAAAAAAAATCCTTCTGGATATAACCTTCAAGCAAATATGTGGAGTCTGCCCAACTGCTGAGATTTTTATTATCTTTCTTTCAAATGACTACCATGCACTGTGTGGAAACAGTCCTTTCTGCTCCCTGCTTGAGACTTTTTCTCAATTACTGTCTTGTGTGCCTGAGACAAAGATACAGAGTAAAATGTGCTAATCTGGAATGTTCTGCATAGTCCCTCTGCCCTGCTGAACCCCCAGAGAAGGTCAGAGGCCTCCAGGTGGCTGAATTAAATTCAGCTTTCTGCAAYCTCTCATCAACCATTCTGATTAGAATTTTCTCATCTGATCCTGAAGACAGGATATCCAAATATCTGAYGACAAACTTTATTTCTATTTGTGTGCTGATAACTGTGGAGTTGCAGCCCCAATTCATTCTTTCAGCAGAGCATAAGTAAGGATCCTGSATTCCTATTTTTGTGAATTTTAGGCTTTTTTTCTGGGGAACTCAGAATGGTGATGTGTTCCCTAATGCAGTTGGTGGAAATTTAGCTAATGATTATAGTGCCTATGAGTTTTCTCTGAGGGAAATCTAAATCTCTCKCTCTCTCTCTAAGTGTATTTCTTACATGCAATATTAAGTAATGGTAAAATGTATAATGTATCTGGGAGAAATTGTCCCTTGCCCTTGTGCCTGGAACGTGTCCAAACTTTGTTGTTAAGATTGCTACTGCTCGACTAAATTATGAAATGTTATAACAATAAGAGAATAGTGATGCCAAAAAGTCTGTGTAAGATTGATTAGGTTATAATTACACAAAAATTGAATTAGCAAAGATTGCTTTTTCTCTTGTTTCCAAAGATGCTCTGTTTTCCAGAAGCCACCACTTGTAGCTCCTAGAATCACTTTATTTAATTGCTCAGTGGTCAGACAGGCAGGCCCACAACACAGCTCCACAAATTAATTATTTGTATAGCAATAGACCTCAGAGACAAAAGGCTCTGTATTTTCTCTTACTTATTTCTTCTGCACATTAAGATCACTTCAGAAATGTATTGGAAATAGTCCAGGTTTTCACTGGGATGAGATGTGAATTGCTCCTATGGATTTATTTGTAGAGATTCGTTCTTGGGACACGTTTCCATATGGCAAAACCATCCATTCTCACTATAAAATGGGCTTGAATGAAAATATGAGGGAAAAGCCTCATATCCATTTAGGAGAAGCATTTTAGGAAGAGTTTTAGTGTAACAGAATGTCCTGTGGAATTACCATGTTCAGGAAACAGTTGCACTGAAAAACTTTAATAAATAATTTTATAAAGGATGATCTACTGGCCAAAAGGAAAACCCCACTAACAAATTAGCAGAAGATTAGTTTTACTTTTTGACTATTTCTGGGCATTGTAGAAGATAATACAAAGGTATTACAATAATTGATTTGTAGGTATAGAGCAYTTCATGCCTTGAAAAGGCAATGTCCAGGTTATGGCACAGGCCAGGGTGACTTTTCCCACACTCACATGAGTAGAGTTCCACACAGGAACTGATTTAATTCTCTCTCCTTTCATAGAAAGAA